>MU224281.1:5834887-5845246 GCA_018584345.1 Thuja plicata
TCATATTTTCCTTTTCCTTTCTTTTCTCTTTTAGCAATCATAGCAATGATATCTTCTAGTTCTTCATCAACTTATTCTTTCTCATTATGGCTAGAGATGTGTAAGGATTTCTTACCATGGACTGAGGGTTTGAAATTTGTTTCACTTTTAGGTTCAGTCTTCAATCTTGATATCTCAAATGCAGAGATTTTACTGATCAAAGTCTCTCTCTTAAAGTCTTGTGAGAATTGCATGGTTTCCTCTAGAATACTTATCTTGTTTTCATAGTCTAATGTTAAGGTAGTTAACAACTTGTCCATTATATCTTCTTCTGATATTTATCCACCATTGTTTCTGCTTCCAGAGACTGCTTCATTTATCCTTTGATTGTAGGCTCTAATGTTCTCTTCAGGTAACATCTCAAGACTATTGTATTTATTTTTCCATGTCTTCCTGTGTGCATTATTTTCTTGAATATCTCCTTCAAACATGTCTTCTAAATACTTCCATATTGTGTATGCCTTGTCTAATATCTTGATCTTAGATAATTCACTGTCAGATAGTGTGCTTATAAGGGCTTCTTTGGCAATTGCATTAGCTGTGAATATATCCTTCTGTTTACTAGTAGCATCATCTCTTGATAGATCTTTTAAAGAGGGAATAACAACTTCTTGTGTGGCTATCTCAAAGATATCAAAACCAACACATTGTAGATGGGTTATCATTTTGTTTTTCCAATCAAGATAATTTTCTCCATCAAACTTAGGGCTCTCTTTTTTGAAGTAAGACATCTGATCTATCTTAAGTTGTTAGGCTTCTTCTCCAAGGCACTTGGCTCTGATACCAATTGTTAGAATAGTCCTAGAGGATAACTAAGAGGGAGGGGGGGTGAATCAGTTATCGGCCAATTTAATTCTTTTCTCTTATTAACTTCAGAATACAATAAAGTAAATACACATTCAGATAACAAAATAGACAACACTTCAATTTTGGTTATGGGGAAACCAAATGGTAAAAACCTTGGTGGGAATTAGAACCCACAATGAACTATACTAGTTTATAGTAATCCCTATTAGAAGATATTTCAACCCTGTTAGGAGTTGTAATTTACAATGCAATAAGTAGTGACCTGATTAAGGGTCTGACCCTGTTAAGAGTCTTTTACAAATAACCCTGTTAGGGGTGAGGACTCATTGTCCAAAAGTTTACTGCTTCAATGGTGAAGGCTACAACCTTTTGTAGAACAGATATACACTATATCTGATGATGAAATTTAGAGTAGAATTTTTGTCTTGATCAGTTCCAATGTATTGTAATCTTCTAATGCTTCTTCACATAGACCCTTGATGAATGAACCACAACTGGTATTTTGCTCTGTACATTTTCATTCTCTTTTCATATCATTCACACTTAGCGTATCACAAATTAATTGATATACGTATCTTTCTCAAAGTAGAAGGTCATGTCGGCTCTTGGAAACACTTCAACAACATCTTTGTCAGCTTAACTAAGCACGCAAAAAATATTAAGTCCGCGCAACACAAACTGAACAGACACGACGTTTCACTAAGTTGGCTTCACAAAATCATCTCAAATAGCATGATACTAATGTTACATGATAGACGTGTTTAACCAAACATAGTTAACTCATAAATAATCATGAATATACACATGCATATCCTGAAGATAGGCGCAACTCAAGAAACACGTTAAATACGTCGGCTCTGAATAGATACTCTTCCAGAACTGTAACTGCCAATAACAGAATTACACAACTTGACTGAAACATCATATCTAAGTTTCTGTGTATGAACATAACATGCTAAAAATGTCTACAACCTAAATATATCCATGCAATGCTTGATATTGTCATTCTGATAAGTACATACAGAATCACTACCGTGTATTATATGTTGTCATCAATGACAAACATACAATCAATCAACTGCACAGAAACAAATCTCCAACACTTCCATGGTAGACTGGTTTAGCCTTCTGATTAAGTGGTTTGGGGTAATTTCAAGTGCCTTGAATGGGTTCCTAATTTAGATCTGGATATTTCCCCCTATTCTGCCCCATTTCCACTTTTTCGAACCTATTTCTGGCACCCTAGACTGAAAAATGGGAATTTCACCTCAGGGTCAAGGTTGACCTCGACCTTGACCTAGGTCAAAATTAACCTTTTCTCGGCCCAGGTTCAAATTTTAGAATTTTAGGGTTTCCAGATGTCGACCTTTGGAAAAAGTTAATTCCCACATCCGGGTCGGTTGTTTCGGTCTTCAGAACAACAAATCTTAAATTATATTTAATATAGGTCATCTTCTAGGGGCATGGGTCTAATTGGAATTTAATTCTCCTATGTCATCCTCTCTAGAAGATTGTGCCCTAGTTTCATATAAAAGGAATCTTTCTCCTCTCATTTTCTCTAACCACAAGAACCATGATCATCAAGCATAATTCAAGAATTCAAACACTTGAGTGAGATCCAAAGGTGAAGAAACAAGATTTGAAGCAAGCCAAGTAGCCATTGAAGCATTCATCCATTCTCAAGCACTTCTGAAGCACTCATTTTTCATCAAGGAGATCCATTGGTGGCCATTCAAGGATTCAAGCTCCATGAAGCCCTCTTGTTGAAGATTTCTCCATCAACATTCCTCCAAGCCTCTTCCAATTCAAAAAACCATTCAAGATTTGTGTTGAATATCTACAAGAAATTTATTGGAGACATCCTACATTCTACATTCTTCATTCTACATCCTTTTTGGTGCATACATACTTGTGGATTCATGGATTCGAATCCACCATAAGGACTTCTATAAGCAAGGTGAATTTGTGCATTTACTTTGTTTTACTTATGCAATTTCAATTATACTTTGAGGTTAATTCCAAAACTGGGGTTTGACCAAGGTAAACCCCTCCCCCAATAAACAAATTCATTTTTCTTGCAGGTACAAGTTAAAAATAGTAGATCAGAGCACAGATTCGGATACCTTTTTTGGCAAACTTTCAGGAACCGAAAACAAAATTTAAGTCTGATATTTTTTAGGTTGATTCTGCCCTAGGTCAGAATCATAAATTCTAGGTCAATGGTGACATTGACTTGAGGGTACAATTTAGAACTGTTTCAGAATAGAAAAAGATTTTTGGGTTTTGTTTGTCTCTGCCTTTCTATTCCAGATCTAGTCTTAGATTTTCTAGAAACTAAGTGCAGACCCCCAAAAATAGCATTCTTCAGATCTGCAATATTTCAAGGTTAGTACTTTTCTCCTATCTATTTCAATTAAATTTCTTAATCTATCTAAATCTATTACACATTCAAATAAATAAATGGGTACTTAAGATCTTCCTTCTTTATTCTTATTTCCAAATGGTTGATTCATTTACACATTGATCCTTCCATTTTGGATTAATCAATTTGGATCTTTCATTTGTATATCTAAGGATAGAAGGAGAGCATTTTTATTTACTCCCTACATTTCAATAAACAAGCAATTATTCTTTTAAATGTAATATAGGATAATAACAACCCTAAAACATTCATCTCTATTTTCTTATATTACATTTTAGTGAACCCACGATAGACAACTCTTTCCTTTTGGTGTTAGATTTACATCTTTTATGTTAGATCTTCCATGCATATTAGATTAGCTTTCTTTTATGTTCTTGCATTTACATTTCAAAAACTAAAATTAAAATCTTGTGTTTCCTAAATTAGTTCATTTGCATTGCATTGGTGTATGAGCTTTACCACTTCTAGTCCTACTTATAGTATCCTGGTTAGAAGAAGCTGTACACTTATGGGTTCCTTTGATCCTGAGTCTTCCTCTCCTTTCCTTAGGATCCTGGATGACAATTTGACCACTCATGATTTCAATCCTTCTATGGAGCATAACTCTTCTCACTCATCTCATGATGAGGATGATTCTTTAAGTGTTCCTCTTGAACAAGTGCAAAAAATTTCAACTGAAATTGATAAAATGGGAAATTGGCTTATTCAAGAAAACCATAATCAAGATTCCATTCAAGCTATAGAGGCTCTTAAGAATGTCCTTCATGATAGTGATCAAGGTATTAATCTCTTGTGTGGTATTACTCATATTGTGCATTTGAATGTTAAACCTTTAGCACAAGAGGATCAAGATATAGGATTTACTCCTCCTATCACTAGTGAGGGACCTTCTTCTATTCCTTTACCTAGCATTCCTACTTATACTCCTCCTTTGATGAATACATCTCTCCCAATTTCATCTTTTCCTATGAGTGTTCCACCGGTATCTCTACCTACCTCACAACCTTCATATCATAGTGTACCTTTTACTTATTCCAATCCCCTTCCAATTGTGGTTCCAAGTGCTCCACCAGTTGTGTCTTCCATTCCTTCCACCTCCTACACTTTTCCTAGTGTTCCTAATGTTTCTATGCCACCCATGTCTTCAAATGATTCCACAATTATTAGTTTGGCTCAACTATGTCATCTTTACAACCACAACTTGGATCCTTAACTCAATCCAAATTTAGCATTCCTACATGTGACATGGGTAGTCCTTTATCCTTAGAAATTATCCATGCCACTGTTCCTCAACAAGATGATATGCCTCATCTTGAGAATTACAATGGTAAACGCGATCCTGTTACTCATGTTAAAACATTTCAAATCCTTTGTAGTGATTATGCTCATGACCATAGGATCTTAGCTAAATTATTTGCCAGAAATTTTCGTGATAAGGATTTTCAATGGTATTTTTCTTTACCTCCTTATTCTATTGATTCTTTTCCTAAAATTTCTAATACCTTCATTCAACAATTTCAAAATAACATTGGTCTGCAAGTTTCCATAACTGACTTAATGCATTGTAAACAAAACATCAAGGAAAAATTCACTGATTTATTGGTAGATTTAAGAATTTGTATGCTCATATTTCTTATCCTATTCTTGATATTGATATTCAACATATGTTTATTTTAAATTTACAAAAGGATATTAGAGATAAGATTTTTCTTACTGAATTTACCTCTTTTCAACAACTTTGTGCAGCACTTCATCATTATCAATTACAAGTGATCCAATTTGAGAGAAACACTCCAATGGCTCTTGTTCCAGTTGATAAGAGTGACACTACTCCTAATCCTGATAAATTTTAGAAACCTAACAACTATGTCAAGATTAATAAATAGACAAATGTGGTTGGTGATCAAGTTGTTGTTCCATCCCACAATGCCACTTCTGCATCCACTGCTTTCCTTATGAATCATACATTTACTCCTCTCTCTGAATCTTTACATTCTATTATGAGTAGGTTGTTAAGTGCTAATATGATTACCTTGCTTCCTATTCAACCTCTCCTTCCTAATACGATAGCTTCAAAATCCTTTGATTCTAAAGCTTTTTGTCAATACCATCGCTAGAATGGCCATGATACTGAAAAATCTTATTCTCTAAAGCATAAAGTTCAAGACTTAATCGATTCTAATTCTTTATCTGTTGATAATTTTGATGGTAATTGGAAGAAATATGTCTCTCCTCCAAATCAAAACCTTCAAATCTATACGAATCCTCTACCTACACATGATACTAATACCATCACTCAACCATCTTCTGTGGATATTGTTTACGATTCAAAGATGGATTATATTAATCACATTGTTAATCATGTGGAGAGAGTTGTTGCATCTCAACCTATTATTCAAGATCCTTCACCTCCACCTCAACTTCAAGTTCCATCTAAACCTCAGAAACAAACTAAGGATAAGCAACCTCGGGAACTTTCCATTACCTTTGATGATTCTGAGACTATTAAGGCTCCCGATGGTCCCCTTTATATTTGTGCTAAGATTGCTAAGATACCTACGTGTGGTTTTTTTGTTGATCCCACATCTTTAATAAATGTTATTACTAAGGGAAACCTTTTTATGAAAAACCTACAACATGATTGTTATGATCCATCGGATGCATGGATCCAAACTTGCAATGGTTTTCTTTATCCTGTACTTGGTTCTATTAACTTGCCTGTTGAACTTTGTGGCAAGGTTGTAGATACTACCTTCATTGTCATTCCTACTTCTGATCAATTTCAAGTCAAAATTGGTTTGCCTTGGATAACTTCTATGCATGCTATTGCTTCTCCTATTCATAAATCTCTTAAGTTCATTTATAATGGAGAATTAAAAATGATTAATCATAGTTTGTATCAACCTTCTAGGCCTAGAGATTGTGCTACTCTTGATTTATTTTGGCCTTCATTACCTAATTCATGTCCTCCTCACCATGAAAACCTTTTTCATTCATATCAAGCCTATAAACATCGCAATATTTTTTGAGTTAAGCATGCCTCGAATAGATCTTAACCGTGGTCTTTTTCCCACTCCTCTTATACCTCATTTATCCATTACTGCTAACTCTATTACTCAACTTCCCAATGTTGCTTCTCAGCCTACTATGAATCTTATCAATCCTCCTATAGAACCTATGAAGGAACTAGTTGTTATTCTTTCTAGTTCTCCACATGTGTCAAACAAAGAAAAATGTAATAATTCTGCTAATGAACATCGTAAGAATCATAGAGATAATTCTAGGGCCTGTGCTTATGTTCTTCAAAATTCCTTACGTTCTTTATGTTAGAATGAATTTAGAATAACTGAGAGGTGGGGGGGGGGGGGGGAATCAGTTATCCTCAGGTCTAGNATAACTGAGAGGTGGGGGGGGGGGGGTGAATCAGTTATCCTCAGGTCTAGATGTACCAAATTAAACTTTATACCACTTTGAAAAACTCATATCTACTCGGCAGAAATAGCATAAATCAACAACATACATATGTAGTTTTATTGTTCAAATGTAATCAGATTGCAAAAACTTAATAGTAAAACACAACATAAACATTCACACAAGTTGACACCAATATTTAACGTGGAAACCCAATTTGGGAAAAACCACCAATAACATGCTATCAAGTTTTCACTCTTGTGAAGTGAGCTCTATTAGGATCCAACCCTGTTAAAGGTTACAAAACACATTGCTAAATGTGACCTAGTTAAAGGATTTAATCACCTTGACAGGAGTGGCCTTGTTAGAGAATTTAGAACATTCCACCTGAATGTCACCTTGCTCAAAGGATTTATACAATGACTGTTAGGTCAACCTGGTTAAATGATTTTGACTGATACAATGGTTAGAAAGTAATCAACAGGTGTGATCTGATACATACAACTTAATTTTCATATCTAGATCCAATTAAGCTCTAATGCTAATTCACTGAGTGGCCTCCATTCTCTTTTCAATCTTCAGATCTTCTTAGAAATCCACCAAGTAATCACTCTCCTAGCTCTTTGCTTCTCTGCTAGATCATTCCAATTAGTCAATTAACTATGCAAACCTCTTGCATACACATCACCCATATTATGAATAACCCCTTTAGGTTATCTTATACCTCTTCATCTAGTTCAGATAAATCTTTTTCCGCTTAATCAAGATCGTAGATCTTAGGTTAGGTCAGATCCAACAGATCTTTCCGTCTTTACATTTAATTTACTTCTCCAATGCAATCACTAATTAAATATTTGATCCATGCATTAATTACGGTTACCCGTACATTTAAATAGTGTTGACCAATTGTGCTTATCCATAATTAACTTTACATATCCCAATAAAATCAACTATGTTAGCCAGAGATCTCAAATCTCAACAATTACCAAAATAATGCTTCTCGGCCAACACTATGTTCTTCCTCTCAGTCATCACTGGTTTCCTCAGCAATTTACTAGCACTCAGTCATCACAAACTTTGCTCAACATAAATTGTTTTCAGTAAACTGTCATCAAAAGATAAACAACACATTACTTTGCCAATGTGCCAACTAATCAAGTACCCTTGTGATTTCCCATAACTCAACCATTTCACTTGGTCTTCTTGTTATCCTTGCCTTCAAATATTCATCATCAATCAATAGATATGGTACTCAACTAGATAGCAATAGTATCACCAGTTAAGGTTTGAGATCAATGAAAAAACAACAATTGTTTCCATTGTAGCTTTCCAACAATCTCCCTCTTTGGCATTGATGGAAACACTAAACTTTAAAACAATAATTTTCCAACCATAGTTACCATACAATCCAAAAAGTCTGCTTGTGTTCCTTGATATGAACAAATCTTCAGTTATGTCTTTAGCTTCATTCTGATTCTCATCTTGTAAAACATTTCTACCTCTGTGTATGTAATCACACTGAAATATTTCTATCCTTTGTTCATCTGTAGACTCTCTCTTTCAGTAAACTCTCCCTTTATCTCTATGTATAGTAAAAAACTCTCCCTCTTTCAGTAAACTTCTCCCTCTTTGACAACAATGCCAAAGACGTTGACATCTTTGTCATTTAGATTCTTCTGTTCTAAGCTCTGTATCATGTTGTTCCTATCATCTTGCTTATGACTGATCCTCTTTTCTGTCCTTGTCTATTTTTCACAGCTTTAGGCAGCATCCTAAAGTGTGACTACCTATGCATCAATGTGACAAATATTCTGAATATAACATTTGATGCAACAGTACCATTCTAAACTAATTAGCCTTAGTTAGGGGAATCACCCCTAATTTACCTCGCATATACTTATGAGCATCCTTGGGTAGTGCCTTTGTAAATATGTCTGCTAACTGTTCCTTTGTATTCACATATTCCAGTATCACTTCCTTCTTTTGAACTAGCTCCCTCAAGTAATGATACTTGATAGATATATGCTTTGTTTTAGAGTGCATCACAGGGTTCTTAGAAATATTAATGGCACTCGTGTTATCACAATATATGAAAACTAGTTATGTGATTTCTTCTTTCATACCTTTCAGTAGTATCTTCAACCATACAATATTAGAATAACTAACTGATGCTGCCACATACTCGGCTTCAGTTGTAGATCGTGAGGTACAATTTTTTTTCTTGCTTGTCCATGAAACCAATATTTTTCCTAAAAGAAATGTGCCACTTGTGGTGATTTTTCTATCATCCAAATTTCCAGCCCAATCAGAATCAGTATAGACTCTAAGTTCAAACTTGTCATTCTTTTTGTAATATAGACCATATTCATCTATTCCTTTCAAATATCTTAGAATTCTTTTTACTGCCATCATATGAGTTTCCTTGGGATTGGCAAAAAATATTGTAACAATTCCAACAACCAGAGCAATATCAGGTCTACTATGCAGAACATATTGTAGCTTTCCAATCATTGACCTTTAAAGGGTTTGATTCACTTCTTTTGTATCATCATTTTTTGTTAAATTCTGTCTAGTAGCCATGGGTGTACTCACTAGTTTTCAATCTTCCATTCCAAAAGTTTTTAGTATCTCCTTGACATATTTGATTGAGTAATATAGATACCATTCTTCATCTGATATATTTGTAAGGCAACAATTTTTTTTATCTCACCAAACATAGACATCTCAAATTCAGTTTGCATCTCTTTTGCAAATGCTTGGCATAACACATCTTGTCCACTAAATATAATGTCATCAACAAAAATTTCAGCCAATAAAGTAACTTTACTTTGTTCTCTCTTCAAATACAGATTGTTGTTGTCATTGGTTCTTACAAATCTAGATTGTTGTAGATTGTGAGGTACAATTCTATTTCTTGCTTGTCCATGAAATCATATTTTTCCTAAAATAAATGCACCACCTGTGGTGCTTTTTCTATCATCAAAATTTCCAGCCCAATCAGAATCACTATAGACTCTGAGTTCAAACTTGTCATTCTTTTTTTAATACAGACCATATTCATATGTTCCTTTCAAATATCTCAGAATTGTTTTTACTTCCTGTTGGAATTTTATTGAGATGATGTACTGAGAGGGGAGGGGTGAATCAGTACCTCTAAAACTTTTCTTGGTTAGCCCATTAACCCTTAGTCATCAATTTGTAATTTTATCTTATCTAACTGTTCATCTTTCTTTATTCATATGAATTCATATCATACATTCTTTTGATATGTAACAATAATAGAAACATTCATGAAAATAGATAACACATGACACACGATATGATATCACAGAAAACTCCTGTTAAGGAAGTAAAAACTACGGTGGGAATTGTTACCCACAAACTTGACTATCTGCAGATAAGAAGGGGCCGGTTAAGGCTTACATTTGGTCACTTCTGATGACCTACCCTGTTAGGAGTATTACAGTGGAGACCTGTTAAGATCTACTTCATTTGAATCTTTAGCAACACTGTTAAGAGATTTGGAAAGAACGGTTAAGTCCACCTTCTAAATAGGATTTTAGATGTGATGCACTTGTTAGAATGCAACTACATAAGTCTTTGATCTGATGATAAATGCAATCTTCAATTGCTAATAACAGATCCTATAAAGCTTCATACATTTAAGTAATCATCCTTCC
>MU224281.1:5851760-5864681 GCA_018584345.1 Thuja plicata
ACCCATCTTTCCTGCTTTCTGCAGTAGTTTCCTAGGTTTGGCTTCTCCCTAAGCTTATCTTAAGGGGGGTGTTAGAGTAATAGTCTATCGGGGTTACTAATTTAAATCATTATGATCTAATTAGTAAATTCCCTATTCACTCTAGTTTGCTTCAACTAACCTTAGGCAGTTTCTATTTTTATTAGAGTTTCCCTTTTAGGGTTTCGGTATTCCTTTATAAGGAATCACCTCTTTGTATTTCGTAAGGAGATAGTTTTGTAAATCATTATTGTTGAATATAGAAATCATTTCTGTCAACATGGTTTTCCTGTCTCTGGCCTATCGGCCGCCATAGCTTTTGGATCCTTCTCTCTTCTGTCTGCTTCTTCTTCTTTGTAACTGTCTTGCATGCAGGTGATCTTGGTTGTATTGATTTTCATCAATTCTAACACTTAGAACAATTTTGATCCACTCTGTTTTGAAAACCCTCAAAAAATGAAGTGCATTTGTCAATCCCTTAATTTCCAAGTTTTTATGCTCTTCTTTGAGCTTTCCACCTTCATCACAAAGTGCTGCATGGGCGTTATCAAGGTCCAGATCTCCTATCTCTGAGATCTTACAGTGAATGAAGGATCTAACGTCCTCAACCAATAAAACCCTAGCTGGGATTTGGGAGAATGCTCCAGAATCATCTAGTTGACAGGCTATCTTAGGATGTAACTTATATCTTGGTTCAGCACATGCCCCTCTACTAACAAGTCAGTAAGGTTTCTTCTTGTCAACTTTGATTTTCTCTACCCTAGACGTAGATGCCATCGTATTTGAATTTTAGGGATTTCCATAAATCAAAATAGTGCTATCGGTGAGTGGATTAACTTACTAAATGTCTATGATTTCCTTTGAATCTGAATGCTCTATGAATTCCTTCTACTGGGTCGCTTCTCAAACTGCACAAAAATTGCTCTGCTCTGCTTAAAAATTGTGAGTGCAAAAATGAGCTTGCCCGTCAGGATTTTATTCCTTTTGGAGCCCTAAGTTTTCATAAATTCTTACCAACTCATTATTTTATGAAGACTTCTTTTGTCGGTAAAGACATTCATAACACCTTTGGTGTCTATGAAAAGCATCAGGGTAGCTAGCGGTTTGAATACTTCACCGATGCTCGTCGGTGATGTTGCGATGACAGCTTTTGTAGATTCAGTGTTTACCAATATCTGTCAGGTTACACTCAGCTTGTGTAATGACCGATACATTTTGGTAAGTCTGACTGAATTTTCTGTGTGTGTTCACCAATGCAGATTGTGCCCAATAACCGATGGTTGGTTTTCAACAGTTTAGTACATAACAATGTATTGCATCTTTATTCATGCTAATATTATAGTATGAACTATGTATAATGGAACTGATGCATAGTAAAACTTATGATAATGCATTTCCATACTTACTTGTGCAATCTAGTTAGATGTAGTGATGTCACCAGATCTAGTGGATGGGGTGTCATCATTTGCAATGCTTGTACTAGCACCTTCAGTGTTTGTGGCTTTTACCCACATCTTGTTTCTCATTCTTTTGATGTCATCAATGGTATTTCAATTGGGATGAGTATTTGTGTCTGTCAGTCGGTCCTTGCAATCTTTTATCACATGTCCAACTTTATGACAATGTAAACATGCCAAACCTGGATTGGTCCATCCTCTTGACCTTCTGGTCCACTTTCTCATACAGTTGGAAGCAATATGACCAAACCTTCCACATGATGTGCAATTTACCCCCGTGTTATAGTCCCAAACATATGAGTTACCTTCTATTGTTGGTTTGTAGCTTTTATCATTCTCCTTTGGAGTCCATGCTTTGTTATTCTTTTTCCAACATTCCTTGTGTGTATGCCCATTCATCTTGCATGTAGGACAGTACTTGTCCATATAGGTTTTTCTCTTTGGATTCATCACTTTGGATCTGCACTCATGTGCCTTGTGTCCTTTCTTTTGACAATTATAACAATTAGCAATAAAAGTAAATTGTGCTTGAGAAATACCTTTCATTTTGCTTCTATAGATGTTTGAGGTGTGGCCTGGTTTTCCATAGTGATTGCATGATAGCTTCTTGGATCTTTGGGTTGTGAAGGCATTCCTCTTATCAGATTGATTAGAGGATTCTCGATTCTCATTATACCCTAATCCTGTGTAGTTGTTGACTCTTCTTTGTCCATCAAGAAAATCATCCATCCTTTGGTTGTTGTCCTCAACATTTTTGATTAATTCATTGTGTTGATTCTAGAATTTGATTTCATACTTCAATTTCTCATTCTCTTCTCTTAGATCACCAACGATCTGTATTCTTTCAACGAGTTATGTATTTAATCTGTTTGCTTCTTGAATCATAAGAATAATCTGATTGGTAACCTCGTGCTGATGCTCAGTGAGTCTTAGAATTTATGATTCTTTCTCTTGTAGTTTCTCTATAATTTTCCTCCTATCATCAATGGCTAGTGTTCTTTCATTTTCATCTTTTCTTGCATCATTCATAACATCATTCATTTTTACCATTTGAGTTTCTTGACCGATTTGCAGCATCTTGATTTGATCTGTCAGATGTAAATTGATCTCATGCATACTTGTAATTTCTTCACTTGATGCGTTTGAAGCTTTGCTCAATGATGTTTCTGCTATTTAAAAGTACTCTTGTATTTCCATTTCTTTGTAGTCTTTCTCATTCAGCCTAGTTTCCATAGTCTATCTTTCATCAATAAGTTTTCTCAGTTTTATCTTCGCCTCCTTATACTGCTCAAAGTTTATTTGCATTTGTAACTGCTCATTCTCAATAGTCATGTCCAGTCTGAACTTGTCCATTGCTCTGATCTTTTCTCTCAAGTCTTTAAGATTTTCAAGAGAGAAACTTAGCTCTGATACCAATTTTTGAAATTATATTGAGATGATGTACTAAGAGGGGAGGGGTGAATCAGTACCTCTAAAACTTTTCTTGGTTAGCCCATTAACCCTTAGTCACCACTTTGTAATTTTATCTTATCTAACTGCTCATCTTTCTTTATGCATATGAATTTATATCATACATTCTTTTGATATGTAGCAATAATAGAAAAATTTATGAAAATAGATAACACATGACACAAGATATGATATCACAGAAAACTCCTGTTAAAGAAGTAAAAACTGCGGTGGGGATTGTTACCCACAAACTTCACTATTTGCAGATAAGAAGGGGCCGGTTAAGGCTTACATTTGGTCACTTCTAATGACCTACCCTGTTAGGAGTATTATAGTGGAGACCTATTAAGATCTACTTCATTTGAAGCTTTAGCAACACTATTAAGTGTGCACTCTGTTAAGAGATTTGGAAAGAACGGTTAAGTCCACCTTCTAAAAAGGATTTTAGATGTGATGCACTTGTTAGAATGCAACTACATAAGTCTTTGATCTGATGATAAATGAAATCTTCAATTGTTGATAACAGATCCTATAAAGCTGCATACATTTAAGTAATCATCCTTCCATGATTGAATAGTACCTTTGTCTTCTCGTCGGTAGCCTCTATGTGTTCTTGATAACTGATATACACTATTTCTGATCTTTGCATGAATTTTTCCTTCTGCTCCTTAGATTCTCTTTGTGGCTATCAATAATAAAGAATTCATATATTCATAATTGAGTATGAACATCTATTTTTACAAATTTAGGTTCAATTCTTGATTCATGCATCGCAAGTTAACTCTAGATCTAAGGTTTACAACTTGACCTTGATCTTTAGTTAGATATGATTTAGATCCATTAGGATGCTTTAAAGCATTTACATAAATCTTGCATGACCATCTAATATGATTTAAAACAAAATAAAACTCTATAAATAGAATTACATTGCTTTAATCGATGTGTAAAACTCAGATCCACAATTTGTGGGTTCTTGATATGTCTGTCAGTTCTGATGGTCAGTTTTCTTGATCATCGGTGTTCCTTTCTCAAATTGGTCATCGGGTATGCCTTTTCTATTTCTGTCGGGTTAGTTCTAAAAACTGTGTCGCCGGTAATTCTTGTGGTTTCCGGTGATGCCTGTGGTCACCGGTGATGCTTGTCACTTTTATACTTAGCATTTTTCTCAAAATTCTTTGTTCTGTCGGGTATGCTTGCATTTCACTGGTACTGCTTGTGGTTTGCCGGTAATGCATGCTGTCTGCCGATAATTCTTTCTGTCTATGTTTTTCAATGAGTATACTAATGGAAAAATAATGTCATCACTTCCATCATATGAGTTTCCTTGGGATTGGCAGAAAATCTTGTAACAATTCTAACAGGTAGTGCAATATTAGGTCTACTGTGCACAACATATTGTAGTTTTCCAATCATTGAACTGTAAAGGATTTGATTCACGTCTTTTGTATCATCATTTTTTGTTAACTTCTTTCTAGTAGCCATGGGTGTGCTCACTGGTTTTGAATCTTCCATTCCAAAAGTTTTTAGTATCTCCTTGACATATTTTGATTGAGTAATATAGATACCATTCTTCATCTGATATATTTGTAAGCCAAATTTTTTTTTTATCTCACCAAACATAGACATCTCAAATTTAGTTTGCATCTCTTTTGCAAATGCTTGGCATAACACATCTTGTCCACTAAATATAGTGTCATCAACAAAAATTTCAGCCAATAAAGTACCTTTACTTTGTTATGTTTTCAAATATAGATTTTTTTTGTCATTGGTTCTTGCAAATCCAATCTTTATCAAATAATTATGCAATCTCTCATACCATGCTCTTGGTGCTTGCTTTAGTCCATATATTGCCTTGTGTAATCTGCAAACCATGTTCTTCTTTTTTGGGTCAACAAATCCATCAGCTTGTTCAATGTATACTTCTTCTTCTAATTTCCCATTTAGAAATGCTGACTTTACATCCATTTGATAAACTTTAAAACCTTTGTAGGCTACATATGCAAGTAAGGTTCTTACTCCTTCCAATCTTGCAACTGGGGTGAATGTTTCTCCATAATCAATTCCTTCCTCTTGTGCATAACCCTTGCATACCTGTCTAGCTTTGTTTCTTGTTACCTCTCCATGTTCATTCAACTTATTTCTGAATACCCACCTAGTACACATTACATTTTTTTCATTCAGCCTAGGTACAAGTGTCCAAGTCTTATTCTTCTCAATCTGTTAAATTTATTCATTCATGGCTTGTATCCAATCTTCCTTTTCTAAGGCATCTTTTACTATTTTAGGCTCAAAATCACATGACAAGCATGTATCTTCTCTCAACTTGCTTCTTGTCATAACTGCAGAATTCTTTAATCCTAAGATGTGATCAGGTTTATGGTGCCTCCTTACATACTTTGCTAGAGTAGGTTCTTTTTCTACTTTAGATTGATCATTCACGTTCAATTCAGATTGATTCTATGACTTGACATCTCCATCAGATAGCTCAGCAATTACCTCTTATTGCCTGAAAGCTTCATTCTGTGACTCGGTAGGTGCTAGCTGTTGCTCAACAACCTCTTTCATAGGTTTAGGTAATTCACTAGAATCTTCCTCATCCATATAGAAAAATGATTTGTAACTTTCAGGTTCCTATGTGTTTTCACCTTCATTTCTTTTTGCATATTCATCAATTCTAACATTTGCACTTTCCACAATTTTTTTAGTGTTAGAATTCAAACACTTGTATGCTTTACTTTTATTTGAATAACCAAGAAATATGCCTTCCTCACCTTTAGCATCAATTTTTCCATTTCTGTTATCCCTCAGTATGAAACATTTTCTTCCAAAAACTTTGAAATATCTTATATTAGGTGCATACCCATATCATAGCTCATAAGGCGTAGCATTAGTACCTTTCTTGACTTGTACTCTATTCAGGGTATAGAATTCTATACTTATAGCTTCTCTCCAATTTTTCTGTGCAACATTTTTCTCCATCATTAGTGTTCTAGCACAATCCATGATAGATCTATTTCTTCTTTCAACAATACCATTCTGTGCTGGTGTCCTAGGCGCAGACATCTGTCTTTTTATCCCTTGATCATTGCAAAACCTGTTAAACTCATTAGAAATAAACTCATCTCCTCTATCACATCTTAAACATTTCAGGCTTTTACCTATCTGCTTTTCAACTTTTTCCAAGTACCATTTAAATAACTAGAATGCATCATATTTTTCTTTAAGAAACATAAGAGTCATCATTCTTGAGTAATCATCAAAAAATAGAATAAAGTATCTATCTCCATAGTAAATTTTCTCACCAATGGGACCACAGAGGCCCGTATGAACCAATTCCAAAATTCCCTCAGAAGTATGAGTCTTAATTTTGAAACTAGATTTAGTCATTTTTCCTAATTGACATTGCTTACACATTGCATTTTCAGGTTTCTTTAACTTAGGCAGCCCTATAACCTTTTTCAATTTGCTTATGATTACCAAGTTATCAAAGTTTACATGACACAACCTTTTATGCCATAACCAAACATCATTATATTATGAAAACAAGCATGTCTCATCAGCTAAGTCCAAATAGAACAAGTTACCTTTTGTTTGTTCACCACTTCCAACTAGTTCTCCAGTAGCATCATAGATCTTTGCCTTCTTGTGATGGAATTCAACTCTGTAACCAAAAGTATTCAGTTGTGCAACACTCAATAAATTATAGTTAAGATCATCAACCCAATATACATTTTCACATCTGATCTTGTCAGTCAAGTTAATTGATCCTTTCCCTTTAACAAGACATGGTGCATCATTACCAAATTTAACATAACCACCTTTACACTGATCTAAGGTTTCAAATTTATCTTTATCACAAGTCATGTGATGTGAACAACCACTGTCAATGATCCAACAGTCACCATTACTCATATAATAAATTAGTGTATTTTTCTCATCATCATTAGATCATCTTTCATAGCAACATACAAAAGTTCTATATCATTTTCATCAGAATTGTCAGTTTCACTGTCAGAAGCTTCTTCAACTATATAAAAAGATTTCTTACCTTTGTCTTTGTAATTTTTATATGTTCTAAAGTCTCAGTCATCCTTTCTATCTTTGTAATTTTTATATGTTCTGAAGTCTCAGTCATCCTTTCTGTCTTTGTACTTGATGTCTCTTCTTTCATCTTTTTCATTCTTATCAGGACATCTTGCAGCAATATGACCAACTTTGTTACATGAAAAACAAATGATAGGAAGTTTACCTTTGAATTTTCCTTTTCCTCTAGATAGTATTTTTTCCATGAGTGCCTCAAGTTCTTCCAAATCATCATCTGTAGTGTCGTTGTCACTATTCACACATTTATTTCCTTTCTTTGATTTGTTAAGAACCAACTGGGATCTAAATGCAGATTCAATAGCTTGTGGAGTGTAGTTATCAGAATTTGACATCTCAAATGCAGTAAGTCTGCCTACCAGACCTTCCAAGGTCAAATTATTATTAGGAGTACATATTAACTCTTGAATTGTAGAGACTCTAATAACATATATAGGAAGAAGTGTTCTCAGTACCTTTTTCATAATGGTGTTATCATCAATGGTTCCCTTAGCTCCTCTAATAACATTTACAACTTCCTTTATCCTACCATAATATTGAACTATATTTTCTCCTTCTTGCATTTTCATTTCATCAAACTTACCTCTTAAACTTTAAGATTTGGTTCTCAACACATTTGTATCTCCTCTATAGATGGTTGCAAGAGCATCCCACATCCGCTTTGCATTGGAATAGTTCTTTATGTCTTCAAACTCATGATATTTTAGAGATGATGCAATCTCCAACATTGCTTGATTGTGTTCCTTCTTTTCTCTTAACTGTGCAGCTGTGGCAGGTGTAGTGGGGGCTACATAATCATGTTCAACATAGTGCTTAGCAGAATCACCAATACCATCCACATGCAATTTCATCAAACTCTGCCATGCAGGAAAATGATCTTTGTTCAGCTTTGGTACCTCATTTTTATACATCTTGATCTTTTGCTCCAAGTACCCTCAAACTATTTTCAAGAGACCAAAGATCTGATACCAATTGTTAGAATGAATTTAGAATAACTAAGAGGGGGGGTGAATCAATTATCCTCATGTATAGATGTACCAAATTAAACTTTATACCACTTTGAACAACTCAGATATGCTTGGCAGAAATAGCATAAATCAACAACATACATATGCATTTTTACTATTCAAATGTAATCAGATTGCAAAAACTTAACAGTAAAACACAACATAAACATTCACACAAGTTGACACCAGTATTTAATGTGGAAACCCAATTTGGGAAAAACCACCAATAACATGCTATCAAGTTTTCACTCTTCTAAAGTGAGCTCTGTTAGGAGCCAACCCTGTTAAAGGTTACAAAACACATTGCTAAATGTGACCTAGTTAAAGGATTTAATCACCCTGATAGGAGTGGCCTTGTTAGAGGACTTAGAACATTCCACTTGAATGTCACCTTGCTCAAAGGATTTATACAATGACTATTAGGTCAACCTAGTTAAAGGATTTTGACTGATACAATGGTTAGAAAGTAATCAACAGGTGTGATCTGATACATATAACTTACTTTGAAAATCTAGATCCAATTCATCTCTAATGCTAATTCACTGAGTGGCCTCCATTCTCTTTTCAATCTTCAGATCTTCTTGGAAATCTGTCAAGAAATCACTCTCGCAGCTCTCTACTTCTCTACTCAGCCTTCTCTGCTAGATCATGCCAATCAGTCAATTAACAATGCAATCCTCTTACATACACATCACCCATATTATGAATAACCCCTTTACGTTATCTTATACCTCTTCATCTAGGTATAAATATTTCACCGCTTAATCAAGATCGTAGATCTTAGGTTAGGTCAGATCCAATGGATCTTTCCATCTTTACATTTAATTTACTTCTCCAAAGCAATCACTAATTAAACCTTTGATCCATGCATTAATTATTGCTACACGTGCATTTAAATAGTGTGGACCAATCATGCTTATCTATAATTAACTTTACATATCCCAATAAAATCAACTATGTCGGCCTGAGATCTCAAATCTCAACAATTACCAAAATACTGCTGCTCGGCCAACACTATGTTCTTCCGCTCGGTCATCACTGGTTTCCTCAGCAATTTATTGGTGCTCGGTCATCACAAACTTTGCTCGGTATAAACTATTTTCAGTAAACTGTCATCAAAAGATAAACAAAACATTACTTTGCAAATGTGCCAACTGATCAAGTACCCTTGTGATTTCCCATAAATCAACCATTTCACTTGGTCTTCTTGTTATCCTTGCCTTCAAATCTTCTTCATCAATCAATAGATATGGTACTCAAACATATAGCAATAGTCTCACTAGTTAAGGTTTGACATCAATGTCAAAACAACAATTGTTTCCATTGTAGCTTTCCAACACTTTCGACCAACCCATGCCTGATGTGTTGGAAGAAGTTAATATTCACAATGATATTAAGATGAATGAGTATGATGATCCTATTCGCATCTTAGATCCCATTTTAATTAATCTTGATGAGGAGGATACTCTTGATGATCCTATTTATCTTAGTGATGAATATGAGACCATTGATCTTGATACTGATTTACCTCATATGCTTTCAACTCAATTGACAATTACACCTAGTATCGAGCAACGCAATTCTCAAGAGGATCCTTGTTTGGAATTGGCTATTATTCCTACTGTATTGGATATAGTCCCTGTTGCGAGTTGCCCACCTTCCCTAAATGATATAAACTGAGATGGGGAGAGTAGGCAATGTGCTTGATTGGCTTATCCTTCATGGTAGCTCTTTATGTTTTTGCATTTTGTACTGTGCTTCTCCCGTAATGTGTTTGCTAAATGTTTGTTAGACTCTTTTATATGACCCTTATTACTTTGTTGGTGCAAGGTGATAAAGGAATCAAACCTATAGTATAATTCCTCTATATGTATCTTTACTCTTCTATATGTTGTTTTCATGTTATGTTTTACTTGTGCTATTGTTCGTAAATGTTTTCCTTGTGTAGTCTGCTTGGATCTGCGACATGGTAGCACTGATTCTTTTTGGTCTCCATGTTGTGGTCCAAAAAGACTCTTTTTCGTAACTCTTGAGTTTTCTTTCCTTCATTGTGATTGTAGTTGTACTTTCTTTGGGGAATGATGTCAATTCATTTGCAATAATATCATATATATATATACATATTATCTTGTGATCATACTGACCCCACAGTAGGTAGATCCCTTATGTGTTCTTTGTATGTTTATGTGCTATTTCCCTTTATTTGTCTTCATTAGGAGGCATCTCATAGTGGAAACGTAATCAGTAGAGTTGTTTATGTTTCTGTTCAATCCATTGCTCCTGTTAAAGTGTTAGCAATGACTTTAACATGGGGGCATACACTCTACTCACTTTTTGCACACACACACGTTCAAAATATTTTCAAAGCCTAAAACTTTTTTCCCTTTATGGATTGAAGACTAATCCTTAAAGCATGGATATTTTACTTTTTAGGATCTCTTGATCCCTCCAATTTAAATTTACATGGATCTCTTGATCCCTCTAGTTTCAAATTACAATGTTTTGATCCCTTAAGGTTGGAAGGTGTCCTTAAGAATGGATCTCCCTGATGTGTTAACTAGTGAGTAGCCACATTCACTAGGCAGTTCAACTCCATCTTTCCAGTTGCACTTTTTCCTTGTGTGGTTCACAATGGGACATAAGTTCTCATTGGGTGAGGTAACCACACCCTCTCTCTCTTTCTCCTTAACTGGTGATGTCTCTCTTATCGTGATCTTAAGATTGATAAAGAATTAAGTCCCTTGGGGGCTTGAGGATCTCTTTGTCCCTTTTTTTATTTCAATAAGATTATCTATTCTTTATGATCTCCTTTACCAAGAGTTTGCATCGAGTCCATACTCTTGCTAAAGTGGGGGCTAAATGTATAGTCAGAAAATGGAAGCACTTCCATGGTAGACTGGTTTAGCCTTCTGAGTAAGTGGTTTGGGGTCATTTCAAGGGCCTTGAATGGGTTCCTAATTTAGATCTAGGTTTTTCTTCCTGTTCTGCCCCATTTCCACTTTTTCCAACCTATTTCTAGAACCCCAGACTAAAAAAATGGGACTTTGACCTTAGGGTCAAGGTTGACCTTAACCTTGACCTAGGTCACAATCAACCTTTTCTAGGCCTGGGGTTCAAATTTTAGAATTTTAGGGTTTCCAGATGTCGGTCTTTGGAAAAAGTTAATTCCCGGTTCCAGGTCGACTGTTTCGGTCTTCAGAACAACAAATCTTAAATTATATTTAATATAGGTCCTCTTCTAGGGGCATGGGTCTAATTGGAATTTAATTCTCCTATGTTGACCTCTCTAGAATATTGTGCCCTAGTTTTATATAAAAGGAAGCTTTCTCCTCTCATTTTCTCTAACCACAAGAACCATGATCATCAAGCATAATTGCAAGAATTCAAAGACTTGAAGAGTGAGATCCAAAGGTGAAGAAGAAATATTTAAAGCAAGCCAAGTAGCCATTGAAGCATTCATCCATTCTCAAGCACTCATTTTTCATCAAGGAGATCGATTGGTGGCCATTGAAGGATTCAAGCTCCATGGAGCCCTCTTGTTGAAAATTTCTCCATCCACATTCCTCCAAGCCTCTTCCAATTCAAAAACTCATTCAAGATTAGTGTTGAAGATCTACAAGCAATTAATTGGAGACATCCTACATTCTACATTCTTCATTCTACATCCTTTTTGGTGCATACATACTTGTGGATTCACGGATTCGAATCTGCCACAAGGACTTCTACAAGCAAGGTAAATTTGTGTATTTACTTTGTTTTACTTATACAATTTCAATTATACTTTGAGGTTAATTCCAAAAATGGGGTTTGACCAAGGCAAACCCCTCCCCCCAACAAACAAATCCATTTTTCTTGTAGGTATAGGTTTGAAATAGTAGATCAAAGTGCAGATTTGGATACCCTTTTCGACAAACTTTCAGGATCTGAAAACAAAATTTCAGTCTGAGAATTTTTAGGTCGATTCTGCCCTAGGTCGTAATCAGAAATTCTGGGTCAGTGGTGACATTGACTTGAGGGTACAAATCAGAACTGTGTCAGAATTGAAAACAATTTCTAGGTTTTGTTCATCTCTGCGTTTCTATTCTAGATCTGGTCTCAGATTTCCCAGAAACTTTGTGTAGAACCCCGAAAACAACATTCTTCAGATCTGCAATATTTACAGGTTAGTACTTTTCTCCTATATATTTCTGATGCAGGAGCATCCAGGGTGTAAGGGCAATCTTGCATCACCCAAAAATATTTATGTTTTCTTTTCAATAAGGGCTACCTTGTGCAGAGCTGCTATTTATGGAAACTTTCTATTTTTAGTAAGTTGGTCATACGATCTCGAAATGTTCTGATTTTGCATGTGGAGGTTCATCTCAGTCATATCAGCCTGCCAGTAAAGTTTCATGGCTAGATCAGGTCTAGTTTTGAAGATATTGAAAATTTTCGGTATTGAAAACAGGGTACAGAAACTTTGAGCTCAGTTTTGAAGGCTTTAGAGGCCTCCGATGAGGTCGAAACTTGGGCTAAATGAAGCTTGCTTCATTAACATGTTGTAGAGCACTTCGTGGCATTTCTGAAATGGGTTTATAATAGTCAATCGGGTCAACTGGTGATGACTTATGGTCTCCGGAAGTTGGGCCACCTGAAATAGCATAAAATAATTTTCCTTCAAAAGTTTTGTTCGGGTTTCAAAATTTATTTTGAGCCGACTTTGATGTACTAAATTGAAAAATGAAATAATTCTAAGTTTGGTCGGCCCTAAGGGCTAAATTTTTGGAACCTTCTCGGGCAGTGGAAATTGCCTATATAAAGAAGGCCCGTAGTGTTGTCTTAGGCAGTTCGGGATAGTTCTGGGTAGATCTGGGTAATAATTCGAGGCTTTGTCCTACAGAATATTGTAA
>MU224281.1:5876281-5889928 GCA_018584345.1 Thuja plicata
CTTGAGAAAGTGGAGGCACTATTTGTTACCAAAGGAATTTGTGGTTTATACTGACAATAAAGCTTTGAGTTTTATCAATTCTCAGGAGAAGTTGAGCAATAGACATCTCAAATGGATGGAATATTTGTAGGCCTATACCTTCACTATAAAACACAAAAAAGGATAGTTGAATAAAGTGGCAAATGCTTTGAGTAGGAGACTCTTGACATTCCAAGAGGTGCAGCTACAAAGTATAGGTTTAGAGAGCTTCAAGGAGCTCTATGAAGGAGATAAAGACTTCTCGGAAGCATACAAGGTATGTAAAGATTTCAAAAACCATTTCCATAGTCAATTTGCAGACTATACTACTCATAATGATCTCTTATTAAGAGGAGGACAACTATGTATCCCTAAGGGATCTATGAGGGAGAATGTAACACAAGAGAAGCACAATCGGAGCTTAAGTGACCATTTTGGCCTAAACAAAACACTAGATCTAGTGCAAAGGTTCTATTATTGGCCTAAGATGCAGAAGGACATCAGAAAGTATGTGGAGAAATGCTTGGTATGTGAGAAAGCTAAGGGTACCTCTTCTAATGTGGGTTTGTATCAACCTCTACCCATTCCTAATAGGCCTTGGGAATGTACTAGTATGGATTTTTTGGTTGGGTTACCTAGGAACAAGACTGGTTTAGATAGTATATTTGTGGTGGTAGATATATTTAGCAAGATGAGCCATTTCATTGCTTGAAAAACCACCCATGATGCTAGTCATATTGCACATTTGTTCTTTAAGGAAGTGATCTGGATTCATGGCTTACCCATCGGCATAGTATCTGACAGAGATGTAAAATTTATGGGTCATTTTTGGAACACCTTGTGGGCAAGGTTAGGAACTAACCTATCATTTGGGTCAGCCTACCATCCCCAAACTGATGGTCAGGCTGAATTTATTAACAAAGTGCTAGAAAATATCCTTAGATGCTTGACAAAGGAGTATGGAGTGATGTGGGATCAGTTGTTACCACAAGCAGAATATGCCTACAATGACAGTGTTAATATGACAATAGAGAAAAGCCCCTTTGAAATAGTTTATGGGCTACAACCTAGAGGTGTGTTGGAGTTAAGACACTTGGCACATGAGGAAGGTAAGAGTGCATATGCAGAAGACTTCACTCAATCAATGAAGGAGGTTCATGACCAAGTGAAGAAGCAGCTCCAAGAGGCTACACAAAGACTGAAAGCCAAAGTTGATGAAGGGAGGAGAGATGTTTAGTTTTCTGTGGGTGATCTTGTGATGGTACATCTTAACAAATCTAGGTTGAAGAAGGGAGTCCCCACCAAACTTCAAATGAGGAGGATAGGTCCTTGCAAGATTCTTGCAAAATATGGGCAAAATGCTTATAAAATAGACTTTCCATCAGATTTGGCATTATCACCTATCTTTAATGTGCAAGATTTGGTGATGTATAAAGGGCCTACATCAGTACAAACTGAATCACAGTCAGATAGCAAGGAAATAACACAAGATGTTCAGATTTCTCCTAAACCAACACCAATAGTTGTGAGGATTTTGGACTCTAGAGTGAAGAAAAAGACCAGACGGGGAAATTACATGGAGCATCTCATTTAGTGGAAGGGAAAATCAGAGGCTGAAGCTACTTGGGTGGCTGAGAATGAGTTCAAGAATTAGGGAGTTGATCCTAAGTTCCTGTCACCGGAGGTGACTTAAGTTCTTAGCCTTGGTAGTATGGTCCAGGAGCACCCTTGAGAAGCCAATTAGTTGGTTATCTCATGTTTTTTTGGTGTTTGAAAGTGTTAAAGACCCTCTTGAGGGGAACTATAATTATATAAGGTCATGCGGACCAAGTGTGGTGTGAATTAGTGCTTAGTTTTACTCTTTGCTAGGTTAAAGTACCTCAATTTGGCTCATTAATGACACTATACTTGATAATGTGGTCAAGTGACAAGTTGATGTTTTTCATGTCTCTAGGGTCCTATGATACCATAAAAGGTCTAACTAGGGTTAGTTAGGTCAGATTAGTGTTAAAACACTTGAAAAGTACAAATGTGAAAAAATGTCAAAATGTTGCTATGCAACATTAGCAACTTTTAAAAGTTGCTGACAACATTTTTCGGTTGTCTTAAGGGTTTCAATGTGTAATTTGGATGGAGTTAATCCAAGGAGTTAGTCATGTGTGTTGGGGGGATATATGGAAGGAAAACCCTAATTTGAAGGGTTGGAAGTCATTGTACAGAATTTTTGAGTTTTGGAGCCAAGGAGTTTGAATGACAAAGTAGAAGATTTGAAGATTTTTGTTCATTCTTGTTGTGCATGGATTAGATTAATGACTGTGATCATCTGAGACCATTTTTGGTCATGTTATAGAGTTATTCCAGTAGTTAATTTGTTCTGTAGTTACTTTTCTTTTGCATCTTGTAAATTAGTTTATTTTCTACAGTTTGTTGTCCAGTTTTGACAGAGAGGAAAAGATGTGGACCTAACTCCATTTCCCACCATTGTTTTTTTATGGCCTCTTGGGGATGGAGACTAGGTCCATGGAGCTTCAAGAATCTGGAAGGTAGAGCTTTGGAAGTGTGTGCACCTATTTTTAAGGTATTTCCCTAGGCGAGCTGTGGATGTAGCCTGGCTAGGAAGACTGTGAAGAAGTGTTTGGTAAATACAGGAGGGATTTTTTCATGAGCCAAGAAGGCCATGAATGTGTTGATATATGTTTTTTAGGTGCTCAAGAATGAGTAGGAGTTCCCAAGAAACCAAGTTACCAAGTTTTGAGTCCAAAGACCAAATACTAGTCTAAAAAGATTGAAAAAGCCCTATTTCTAAAACAGGGTGTACGGACAGGGTTGAGACTTGAGAACACCAAAATCTTGAAGGTCTTGTGTGGTAGGTGTGAACTACCAAAATAAATTTGAGGGTCCTTTGAGAATTTTTCATCGAAATAGTGCATTCCTACTTTTTAGAAGGCCTAATTGGTGAAAAAGGCTACAAGGCCTAAAAGATAGGAATATGGAGAGTGATGGAGAAATGGATTAACGTGGAAAATTGAGACCCATTTTGGGATTGGAAATGAATTTGAATGAATCCCTAGCCCTCCTGCAATCCAAAACAATAATTAGGGCTTGGGAGATATAGTTGAGAGGAGTTCTTGCAAGGAACAAAGAATGGGGAACCTAACAAGATAGGAAGATTCTTAGTGGAGGGAACTAATTGGATCTTTCCAAGATTTGGAGGGTGGATTGAGGAAACCCTGAGGGTCCTAGGAGTGACCTAAGTAGATTTGAAGACAACTCAAGAGATAACTAAGTTTTCTCCCTATCAATCTACTTCCAAATACTTTGAAATAATGAACATTAGGTTTATAGCCATACCATAATTCAAAAGGTGTATGTTTACTACCTTTATTCAGTTGATCTCAGTTCAAGGTGAACACTGTAGTTCTGATGGCCTCCTTCCAATATTTGGCAGCAACATTCTTTTCAATCATTAGGGTTCTGGCACAATCCATAATGGATCTGTTTCTTCTTTCTACTATTCTATTTTTCTATGGTGTACCAGGGGTAGATACCCATATTTTGATTCCTCTCTCATTACATAATTCATTGAATTCTTTAGAAATGAATTCTCCTCCTCTGTCAGATCTTAGGCATTTAAGTTTCTTTCCTGTTTCCTTTTCAACTCTTGCAAGATACCATTTGAATTCCTAAAAAACTTCTGATTTCTCTCTGAGAAACATGACAGTCATCATTCTGGAATGATCATCAACAAATAGAATAAAATAGTTCTCTCCAGTATAGCTTGTTTTTCCAATTGGTCCATAAAGGTCAGTATGTACCAATTCCAAGACTTCATCAGTATTGTAATTCTTACTTTTGAAACTTGTCTTGCTCATCTTTCCAATTTGACATTGTTTGCATATTGCTAACTTGGGTTTCTTCAAAATAGGAATACCTCTGACTCTCTTGTTCTTTCTTATGTATACCAGATTATAAAAATTTACATGACACAACATTTTATTCCATAACCAGCTTTCTTCTACTTGTGCAATAAAGTATGAACCTTTAGTGAGATCAAGATAGAATATATTACCTTTTGTTTTCCCGCCAGTTTCGACTAGGTTCCTTTTACCATCCAGGAGCTTGGCCTTACCATTCATGAATTCTACCTTGAAGCCAATGTTGTTCAGCTATGCTACACTGAGTAGATTTCTCCTCAATCCTTCAACCCAATAAGAATTATAACATTTGATTCCCTCTGTCAGAGTAATGCAACCTTTTTATTTACAGGGCAAGGTTCATCATTCCCAAAACTGACACTCCCACCATCATAGTGTTCAAGATGTTCAAATTTTGTCTTATCACCAGTCATGTGATGAGAACAACCACTATCAATTATCCATGTGTCATTTTTATTGATGTGTGAGAAAAGTGCTATCTTTTCATCTGACTCATCCTTAATAGAAATATAAACCATTTCATCTTCTTCTTCATCACTGTTAGAATCTTTAGCAATATAACAAGACTTATTACCTTTATCCTTGTAGCTTTTGTCGTTCTTGAAATCTTTCTTGTTTTTGAATTTGTTGAAATTTTTTTCATCTTTGTCTTCTTTGTTCAGACACTTTGTAGAAATGTGACCAACCTCATTTCATGAAAAACAAATCAATGGTATTTTTCCTTTATATTTTCCTTTTGCAGCTCTTCTTGCAAGTAATGCTTCAATGATGTCAAGATCTTCATCATCAGATTCATCATCACTGTCACATTTAGTTTTCTTCCCTTTTGAGTATCTATCCTTCTTACCAAGGTTTAATTTAGCTTTGAATAAAGACTCAAGATTGCTATAGCTAGGAGAGTAATTGTCAAAGTTGTCTAGCTCAAAAGTTGTAAGCCTTCCCACTAATGTATCCAAAGTTATATCCTTATTGCACCTCATCTCTTGAATAGCTAAAACTCTAATAGCATAGATAGGACGTAAAGTTCTTAGTACCTTCCTGACCACTGTTGTATCTTCAATTATTCCACCTGGAGCTCTGATGGCACTCACAGTCTTCTTGATTCTTTCACTATATCTTGTAATGTCTTCTCCTTCTTTCATTTTCATCTGGTAAAATTGTCATCTTATACTTTTTGCTTTGGCTCTCTTTACATTTGCATCTCCTCCATGAATGCCCTGTAATTTATTCCACATATCATAGGCTGTAGGGTAGTCCTTGACTTCATAAAATTCTGAGTAGCTGAGTGAATAAGCTATATCAATCATCATTATATTATGAAGCTTTCGTTCCATCATCTGTTCTACAGTCATAGTCCCTATCAGTTCAACATATTTTCTTTCCAAAAATTGCAAACCAACATCTCTGATAGTAAATAGATGTAGCTTCATTAGCTCTTTCCATGCTAGGAAGTTGTCTTTGTTTAGCTTTGGAATCTCCCTTCTGTAAGACATCAATGATCTTTAGCTTAGGTCTTGAAACCTTCTCTGAAAGCACTTGAAGCTCTAATACCAATTGTTGGAAATGAGATAAGTAACTGAGAGGGGAGGGTTGAATCAGTTACTCGAAAATAAATCCTTTGTCCCTTAGATGTCTTAAATACTTTAACACTGTTACTCGATCAATTAAGATATTCTTCTGTACTTGGGTGTCAAAGCAATCTTTATAATATCCAATGTAATTATACTTTAGTGATTAAGTGCAGAAACATAAAGCATGAAACAAATAAAATATACATAGGTGACCCCAAGATTTAACATGGAAACCCAATATGGAAAAAACCACCAATATAACTAGTTACTATTTTTCACTCTTCCGAAGTGAGCCCTATTAGGAGCCAACCCTGTTAAAAGTTACAATAACACACTATTAGGTGTGACCCTGTTAAAGGATTTAATCACCCTGTGAGGAGTAGCCTTGTTAGAGGTCTTCAACACTTCAACATAGAAATGCTACCTTGTGAGAGGATTTACAAAAAGACTGCTAAGTCTACTCTATTAAGAGATTTGAAATCACTGCTACAATTGTTAGAGAGTAACAATGAATTAACCTATATGTGTAAGAAACTATCTTTGCTGATTCAGATCTCTGTTCTGATTATGAATGGATCCTTGCTGATCAGATATTCTATTGCAGCTCCGAGTGATCTGTACTCAATTAGAATTCCATCTGATTTTTCCTTCACTCTCATGTCACAGAATTCCACACTTCTTCTTCTTCCACATTTTCTCACTCTTTTTTTTTTTCTTATCTTCTCTTATTTCTCTCTTTTTGATCCAAACTTGACCTTTCATAAATATGATGAGCCCTATCAAGTCGGCTTGAATACACTTCTAAATAAGTAATAAATAAAAATTCAGTCAGCCTCATATAATCAATTAATTATAGAATGTAAATAAATGTTAGTCAGCTAGCACTGAATGCCTGACCATGACTGAAATGCCCGAGTGACTTTGTCAGCACTGAACTTCTTCAATACCTGACTGAACTCGGTCAACACTAAAAAAACTCATTCTATTCACCAACTGTGCTCAGTTTGAATGTAGACATTTGTGTATCATCACTACATAAGTGTATATACATGTGTAACATCGATGATAATACACAATTGAATAATTGTCTTAAAAAATATGTACATGTTTCTTATGTTATGATTGTAGGATTCAAATCCAGGATCACATTTCTTAAAGAGATATTTTACTTGGTAAGATGCAACCCTACCCCTATTTTGTTGTAGGTGTGATTGTAGGGAAAATTCTAGCGCAAATTAGGAAGGAGACATTACAAATAATTTATCTTCATATGTAAAATCTAGATGTGGGGTGAACATTATAAGCTCCTTTTCTGTAATATAATTTAAATTTAGCCATAATAAAGTCATGGGAAATGAGTGTGTAACAACCTCAAATGCTAAATGTGTGCAATGTGGATGATTATATGTAATATCTAGAGGAAGAGCTATAGACATAGATTCACTTTGTTCTTAAGTTGATCAAAATACTTCACTAGTATATTGAAGGTTTATAAGTGCAGTTAGCAATGGTATGAGAAGCATGGGTGGAATAGATTATGTCTAAAGAGAGTGGGAAATAAGAGGGGATGTAATGGTAGCGGAAGATAAAGTCACACAATAAATTTAAAATTGTCCCAAGGAGGAACGATACAAGGTACAATGGGAGTACTAACTGGTCATTCTAGTTTGGAAATAGGGGAGAGGGACTAGTAGTCATGTGGGGTCCAATAGTCATTTTAGCAATTGTGATTATTCATATTAGTAGGAAAACAAATTAATGTTATTTCTGGAAAATATTCATTTTGATATATTAATCAAAATATTATCAAACATGTGATCTACATAATCAATAGTTGTACACATGAGAACTTAAAATTCTCAAACAAAAAAACTATTTATACATATAATATTGAAGATTTTGTTCACACTTGTAATATAAGTTGTCTGTAATTTAGTGTATCCATTTTAAAATAAAGAATCTTCCATAAATATTTAAGAGTAAGTGAAAATTATATATGTCCATTGCATGTCAAATTTAAAAATAAATTATACAAACATGAAATCTAATATGAATCAATACATATACAAAACATCACAACTTCACCTTTAGATTGTAACTGAAAAACATTACATCTTGTACAAGTTAAAATATATTTATTATCTAAATACCCCTCTCTCATGTACAACTACTCGGTACTTTGTCACATCTAATAACAAGTTTTTTTTTATAATTTTATTGTCCAAAAAGTGCAACTTATGGACCGTTCTCAATTCTATACAAATATTTTTATATTACTACTGTTAGAGTAAAAAGGTATTTTCACTTATGAATTAAATCATTATTGATTTAATTATCCAGTCACCTCTTTATCTCTAGTTCACTTATGCTAAAATTTATACATATAATAATGTATTTTTTATTAATTATGATCATGCAACCTAGGTTTCTCCACCTTCTGGGTTTTCGATCTCCTTTATAAGGATTGATCTCTTTGTAATTATTAATTCTTTTGTAATTCCCTCTATTTTCTCTGTGAATGAATATTTCATCTTTCAGATCATTATGAGTTCTGTCTCCATTATTTTCTTTTGTGATAGGTATTTTTCATATAGTGGATCTTGGTGATTGAATTCTTCAAATTCTAACAAGGTATCAGAGCCTTGCTATTGCAGCCCGACCTGATTTTCCAAGTTTGGTTTTCTCATTTTTCCGTCTTGCAAGGTTTTTTGCCAGTCAAAGCCAGGGTTCCTATTTACATTCTGGTAGCCATATCTTTCTCCTCTAAACTCTATTTTCTGACTTATGCATATCATTGAAAAGCTAGTTCTATTTTCCTTCTTCTTGTATGGGTCTCATCACTATAATCTTTCTCTAGGTACATTTTACTCAGGTTTTTTCCTTTTAGAATTCTAGTGGATATCTTGGATGTTTCAGGTCCCAGGATCATTTTCCTTGCATGTGATGACTCATTTTTAGCTATTACATATGTTCTTACAACTTATGTCATTCCTGAGCATTGTAGACGTCTTTTTGTAGCATTTCTTTTTTGTAAATGCACTGAGATAAAGTGCCATCATTGCATGCTTGGGATCTTGCATGTTTTGTGCTTGTTTGTACTCACACTACATAATAAAGTTCCACAGGGGGGTTGATCTACCTTTGTCTAGTGTTCCTTCCATGAAATTAGCCTCGTTATGTGTGTCCAGAGATTGATCATCCCCGACACCATCATTTATATGTGCTTGTACTTTCTTTGACATGTAGTTATTCTTGGCAGCCTCTTTCAGTGTACCTATCATACCTCTCCATGCTCAACATTATGGGAGGGGGTATTTCCTGTTGGTTCTAATGATTCCTTGGCTTGATGGAGTAATCTATGTATTCAATATTTGTTCCTATGTACTAGGCGGATGCAGTGTTTGGGTACCTATGCATTTCAATGAGATGAATCATTTACCATATGGACACTTCTTTCATTCCTATTTTGGAGGCATCTTCCATATTTTGATCACCTCTTCAGACTTTGGTGTTTTTTTTTCCATCTGTATCTTCAAGTTCTGATATTTGTCTTGTTTTCCATCCTGATTCGAGTAGTGTCATTTAACGACACTCATGCAGATTACAGCCTTCTCTACCTGATCAAATTCTATTACAGTGGAGGTTCTAGCAGTTATTTTTTGACAGTGTTTGCAACTTCATGCTTCAGTGGTATTCTTCATTTGATCAACTCTTCAGACTTTGGTTTTTTTTTCCATTTATTTCTTTGAGTTTTGATGTTTGCCTTTGTTTTCCATCCTGATTCAAGTAGTGTCATTTGAGGGCACTCACGCAAATTAAATTCTTCTATTCCTGATCTTTGTTCCTATCTTTTGGGACATTATCTAGTTTGGAGGCTTCTTTAGTCCTTCACTAGTCTTCATCTCTTTTGGGAGAGGGGTTTTTCCCATTGGGTTTTCTCTTGTTCTCCTCTTTACAAATTTTTTTGTATTTGGGTACCTGATTAAGCCATATTGTCGGGACCCATTTCCTACTTTCATTAGTTGTTTCTAGGTTTTTAACTTCTCCTTAATTTTATCTTAAGGAGGGGTGTTAGAGTAAAAAGGTATTTTCACTTATTAATTAAATCATTATTGATTAAATTATTCAGTCACCTCTTTATCTCTAGTTCACTTAAGCTAAACTTTAGGCATATAATAATTAATTCTTTATTAATTATTATCATGCAACCTAGGTTTCTCCACCTTATGGGTTTTTGATCTCCTTTATAAGGATTGATCTCTTTGTAATTATTAATTCTTTTATAATTCCCTCCATTCTCTCTCTGAGTGAATATTTCATCTTTCAGATCATTATGAGTTGTGTCTCCATTCTTTTCTTTTGTCACAGGTATTTTGCATACAGTGGATCTTAGTGATTGAATTCTAACAACTACTACCTAGTAGTGTACAACTTCTGGACTACTTGCCAAATCTATACAAGTATTTTTATGTTACTATTCCCCAACCATGTACAACTACTGATACTTGTCAAATATAATGCTAACACTCTCTTCAAAATTTTCAATCTGATTTTCTCCCAACTGGTGCATTTATTAGCTAATATGACATCTCATCCATTGTTACCTTGTAAAAATAGGAAAACTAAGAAAGCTTGTAAGACTCCATAAATTCAAACAACCAAAGCAAATTCTTACTAAAAAGAAGAATAATGTGTACATAAAAAAAGAGCACTCAATCCATGACAATAAAATCCATCCAATAAAAATCTATGGCAACAAAAATTAATCTAATAAAAATTGATGGCAACAAAAACTAGCCAGTCAAAATTCAATCCAGAGATCAAGTAGTGTTAGACACAACATTCTTCAAAATGCTATAAAATCTACAGATGAAGAAGTCTTTTTTTTTTGCCATAGAAGTTTTTCAATTCTGAATAAGTTTTTTCCAACATTTCTTACAATTCTATATAAGTTGTTTCTCCAACATTGCTATTACAATTTTATGTAAGTTGTTGCTCCAACATTGCTATTACAACTATGCAGGACTGAAGTCAACAATTCCACAACCAAATTAGGCATATATTTAGGTGCATATAACCAAATAGGCTTATATTCAGGTGCATAAATTTCAATTCATTTTTACATTTGCATTTTGGCATATATTCAGGTGCATAAATTTCAACTCATTTTTACATTTGCATTTTTTAAATTTGAATCTTTCTATTAATCTTTTACACGAAAGTACCACTTAAATAATAACTACATAAATCTAAGGAATTAATTTCTTGTTTGTGTTTGTCTTACTAATAATTTTCTATATGAATGCTGCATAATTCCAACTTTTGTAAGTTTTTTCAATAAAAGAACTGCATAAATCCAACTTTTGTTAGTTTTTTTTAATGAAAGGACTTCATAAATCCAAATTTTCTTAGTTTTTTCAATGAAAGAATTGCATAAATCCATTGTGTCAAGTGAGTTACCTTTGAAAGGGGGAACACAATAGACATTAGGACATGTAAACAACCACTTAAATCAAAACTACATAAATCTACCATTGTTTGTTCAATATGTGTCAAGTGAGTTGCCTTTCAAGGGGAAAACAATGTAGACATTATGATCTATGAAGGTAACACCAAGTGCTAAATATTACAATATTATATCAAGAGTGTGCTTCTGGATACAACTGTGTGGGTTTTGTTTGCAAACAAACCCCACACAATTGAATCCAGAAGCACACTCTTGATAGACTATGTATTATGGAAATCTAATGCGTATAATTACAATATTATATTATTCTATAGATATTTCTTGCAAGGAAATGCAAGTAGAAATATTGATGTAATGTTATGTCATTATGTGGTTATGCGTTTTTACAAAAAGAAAATGTAGTCTAGTATATTTAAGCTTAACATAGAACATGAAAACTTTGGTTAAATGAAAATGCAATGTTTGGAAGACTTTGGTGAATTGGTCTATTTTGAATTCTCCGCTCTAAAATAAAATGCAGTATTTGGCAAAATTTGATTAAAAGAGTATGAAAATTTGGTTAAAAGAACATGAAAATTTTGGTTAAAAGAATTTGAAAACTTTGGTTAAAAACTAGTTGTTTAACATGTTTGTATTAATTTAATTTTTCTATACAATAAATGTTATCTTGTCTTCCTATATTTCAACATGAAAATTGCTAAGAAGAATCAAGTTCAAAGGATAAGGCCTTTACCAAGGCATAAAAGAGGGGTTATGCTTCACTGTAATGTTGAAAATGAAAGCATTTCTACAAATCCCACTGAGATACCAAATCAAGACGAGATACTTGATTCAATTGACATGTCATATGTGCAAGTGCAAGTTAGAGGTTCTACATCTAAGAATGCACCAAAAGTAAAATGTGGACTAAATCAGAAATGGACCAGGCAATTAAATATGTTGAAGATAATGAGTATTCTATCTAAGCCGCTGCTAAGAAATGGGGTATTTCTTTTACAAACTTGTCATATTGGTTACAAGGTATCACAACTACAACAAAGAGAGGCACAACTACTATATTATTTAGTGAAGAAGAAATAGAGATTGTACAATAGTGTCAAGAAATGGTAGAGATGGGATATGGTCTTGAAATAACACAATTGAAAACATATTTTGCTCACATATGTGAGACTAGGGAAAACCTATTACAACCGTGGTTGTCGTTGCACCAAAAGATTGACCCATCAATGCCCGATACAACCACTAGAGATATAGAATTCATATGAGGTAGTTAGTCCCTTTTCACGAATCTCAAGGGGAGTGTTGACCAATTTTCCAATAATCTCCCCCTCAATGTTACCCGAGGGGATTAAAACCTGTGACCAAGCTCTGATACCACTTGTTACAAGTGTGGTTTCTAGTGCACCAAAATATTGACCTGTCAATACTCGATACAACCACTAGACTTATAGAATCCATAGGAGGAAGTTAGTCCCTTATCATGAATATTTAGGGGAGTACTGATCATTTTTCTAACAAACCCCTTTAAAAATGGTTTTCCTGGCAGGTCACGGTAGACAAGGTTTAAAAGAAGACATCCAGAGTTATCATTAAGAACTGTAAAAGGTATAAAAAAAGATAGAGCTTCCATTATACCATCTATAGTAGCAACATTTTATGAGAACTTGGAAAAAATTTGCAAAGAAAAATAATACAGTCCACACCAATTTTGGAATTACAATGAGACTGGTGTTGAAGCTAGGAGAAATTATGGAATAAAAGTTATAACTAAAAAGGGTTCAAGGAGTGTTCCCTATATAATGTCAAAAAGTAGAGAATGGATTACCATATTATGTCATGTTAATGTTGCAGGTCAAATCACTTCCTGTATTCTACCTCTTCAAAGGTCAAAGGAAATTGAAAAATTATATTGTAAGTTGTAAACCAGGGGCTTGTATGGCAACCCAACCTCATGCATGAATGACGAAGAAAGTATTCCCCAATTGGTTGCATCACTTTGCAAGATTTGTACCTAGTGGAGTTTCACCTAGAAATAGGCATTTGCTTATCTTTGATGGTCATAAGGCCCATCTGACACTTCCTACAATTCAAGAGGCAAGAGATTTAGGAATTAATCATGGTACATTTCCATCTCACAAAATCCACAAGCTCCAACCTTTGGATGTAAGTGTATTCTCTCCTTTAAAGCACTATTTTGAAAGTGAGAGATCTGAATGGATGACAAAACATCATAGATTATAAATCAATAGATCTGCATTAGCTAGTTTGTGTAGTTTAGCATTCAAAAAGGCCCTCACTCTAAATAATATTAAGGTAAGATTTAAGAGAACTGGTATTTGGCCATTGAACCCAACAACACATGAATAAAATGAGTCCTAGCAAAGCATTTCAAGTTGAATTTGAGGAGGAAGGTGAAATAATAGCAATTGAAAGTATTCTAATATTTGTAGGAGTTAGTGAATCTGATATTTATGAAAGTGTAGAACGATTTCAGAGAGAGAATGTTGTGTGTGTGTATTTGGGTACCTGTTGAAAACAACACAAACACTCAATAGGTCATTGCATTAGTTCAAATGGTTAGTCAAAATGTTCAAAACCCCTAATATCGACCTATTGCCTTCTAACTAGAAAGAGTGTGATTAGTTGCATATTTAGC
>MU224281.1:5930298-5951720 GCA_018584345.1 Thuja plicata
ATAGAGATAAAAGGGACTTAATAATTAAATCAAATAATGATTTAATTAATAAGTGAAAGGTGACTTAATAATTAAATCAATAATGATTTAATTAATAAGTGAAAAATACCCTTTTAACTCTAACAATTTCAAGAAAATAAAAGTAATTCAACATGGTATTCACTTTTTTGATTACCAACCAGACAATAAGGTGTTTCAATATAGCCAGCTAGTAGTTTCCACCTCCCTTTGTCTCCCTATAGTTAAATCTCAATGTGGACGTCGTAAGTGGAGACTAGATAGTGAGGATCATGGGAGAATATTACATGTTCTCCATGAAAGGTCTGAACCACTTGAGTTGGTCTAAAAAGTATAATATGTATACCTATTTCATGTATTAGGACCTACATGATATCTCTAAATTAAATTGACTATACTTTGTTGATATATTTAAACATATGATGGACTATAATTTGTTGATATATGATGGACATATTTGATGGTTCAATGGTTTTAATATATAGAATTTTATGTATGATTTTATATATATGCTTGTATACATATAGTTTTATATGTATGCTTTGATTGTTCAATGATTTTTTATAGATTTCTTATTAGTTAAAGATCCCCTTAAGACATTATTTTGAACACTTACTACAAATGAGAAACATAGGGCAGATTTGTGTCACCCAACAAGAAATTCAGGAAGGAATGCTAGAAGCACCAAAAAGGGCTGAAATGGATTTAATTGTGGCAGAATATACTGGAAAAGAATTGGATCCCATAACCAAGAAAGCAAGCGATGAATTCTTGGCAGATGACAGTTTTTTTGAAAGTTAGGGCATTCATACAATTCCTATGGAGATCCCACATTGATCAATTCAAAGAAACATGCCAGAAGAAACAAGAGGAACAACAAGATAGAGATATGAATGATATTGAGGCTTAGGTAAAAATGAAATGGTTGAATAATTTGGAAAGATCACCCCTGAAGAGGGAAGAGAATTGTATAGAAAGGTTGGAGTTCTCATTCTTCCAGAATGGGACATTGTTGATGTTATTGTTTTTGATGCAATAAGGAAACAAACAAAGACCATGCATGATACACAAGAGGCAACTAAACAAGCCATCAAAGGATTTTTTTTCGGTGAATATAATGTTGCCCTGGTTATGTGGTCTCTAAATAGAGAAGAAAATATGAGAAGAAATGAACCTGACAAGGCTGACTATTCTGGTAGCCTGATGGTGAGAAGACTAGGGGAGACCTTAGGTGTAGAAGCGTATGGGGAAATCTTGGAAACTGTCAAGTTTGGTTTGAAAGTGGCACAAAAGGAGGCCAAGGAAAAAGAAGATCTCAAGATAAAATTGGAGATAGTCCTCCAAGATTATAATGAGCATAAGAAGGTGATCAGTGAACAAGACAAAGTAATTGCACAATTAAGGGGTCAACAATCAATTTTAGGATCTCCTTAGAGAATAATTTCCAATTATCTTGCTCAACCTTCATCCTCTAGTCCTATAATAGAGGTTCCTCCTTCCCCCTTTCCCTTTACTTCTAACTCTGAAGCTGAACTCAACTTAGAGAAAGAAAAGTTAAAAGCTGAAAGAAAGAGATTGGAAGAAGAAAGTGAAATGTTCAAAGAGGCTAAACCTATTGTAGATCAAAGGTTTGAAGAGAAGATAAGGGGTACAATTATGCAATTTTCTAAGAATATAGAGCATATTTCTATTTATTTGGGCGGGAAAAGAATTGTAAGAATTTTAAATTCTTTTGAAGAAGACAAGGTTACAATTGAGCCAATTTTGCACAAGTGGATAGGAAGGAAGTCTGAGTTGAAATTATTTTGTTCTTCATCCAAAGGGGAGGAAAATTCTGATGATACAATAAAAAAAATTGACATTTTTTTTAAAGACTTGTTAGATTTTGAAATAAGGAGGACTATCATCCAAAGGAGAGAAGATATATTAAAAAGAGAATATTCTACAGTTTGTTTTGAACTATTCCCTAGCATTTTTAAGAAGAATGGTAAATTAAAGAGAAAATAAAAATGGGGGGAAGAAATGGATGATGAGTTGTCAAGAAGAATAAACAGCATGATCAATCTTGATAGCACCATTTTGTTTGTACAAACTGGGAAACAATTGAAAATTCCAGATCATATTGTGGGTTTCGGAAAGAGGAAGTTTGACGGTTGAAAAGGGAATAGGAAAAGTTAATCAACAAGAAGGCTGAAATTGTTAAATTCCTTTGGTAGTAATGAGGTGTTTGCAACATGGAAGGACAAGTACACTTCAGAGGAATCAAAGAAGCAGGAATAACCCATTTTTCTTCCAACAGGTGGCAGTTCTTCAACACCTTGAAGTTATCAATAGTTGCAGATGGATCTTGCATCGAAAGGAATGAAGACAAACCTTACATTTGGAAAAAGCAGAACAACTTTGAAGTTGTTGCAAGGGCTATGCGGTCAGATGACAAATTTATTTTGGAGATCTTGTAACAGCTCAGTTTTTTTTCTTATTGTAATTTTTTCCTACATGATGTGTCATCATTTTATCTTTTTTCCTAAATGATCTAAATCTTGTTGCAATCCTCCTCTATAAAAGGATGTCCAAGATCATTTAGAAGGGGCTGGGAAAAAATAGAGCTTTCAAGTTGTATATTAATTTTTCAGTTAGGGATATAGCAGATTGTATTAGATATTGTCAAATAGAAATAGAAAGTTTCAGGTTTTTTGTAGTTTATTGAAGTGGTTTATATCTGAAGCATTTTGTATATAGGAACATGATTGTTTATAATTAATATAAATATACAGATTTCAATCTCTCATTTTGTGTCTATCTCATGAGTTGTGAATTTCTAATTAATTTACATAGATTTTATCTGTATATATGTTTTTATTCCTGAGTTTTGATCTAGGATCAAATTAAATACTTCTTTGGATAAAACATAGATTCATTTTGGTATGCACTAAGATCTTATAGGAAGTATGGGTTTGGGATGGTTGTATTTATGGCTTTGAATCTTTGATAATAGTTTGTTTCTGTATTTCTGCATTTGCATAAAGGATATTGCCCAATGGATAAGGCACTAGTCAGAGATTAGTATTTTCTATATTGATACATGTTTAGTTGGGTTTAGCTAGATTTTGCAAATTTAAAATTACTCCAAAATTGTTTTAAGTTTCATGGTTATTGTTGTATGTTCTTCATGATAATTAAGAATTAGTGAGTGAGTGGTTTTCATTCAACATTTTCTTATCATTTTCTATTGTTCTAAATCCAGAGAAAGTTGTAAAGTGTCATATGTTGAGCTGGATTAGGTGTAATCACCTTGGTCTTGCAAAACCAAAAGTGTAGAGGGCAGTCTTGTCCCTATAGTTGGTCCAATTACCTCTGATTTCTCATACTTGAAATTAACCACTCTTTAAGATATATCTATAGGTATGTTGGTATCTTTTAAAGCATTTACATGAGAACTCAACAGGCTCCCAGATGAGAACTCATGTAGAATTTACATTCCTTTCATGAGGACAAGGAAGCCAATTTGCTAGCTCAACGCCACATAGGTAACTTGATTAATGTTTTTCCCAACCCAATCTATTTTATTATGTTATCACTTGATTACAAATCCACAATGAGTTATCCTAGTCTGACCACTTAGGGCCCTAAGTCCAATTGTGAGCCACTACCCTACCTATGTTCCTAGAAAACCATCCCCTATACTCTAAACTAAAACCAAAAGGCATAACCAATCAAATAATCACTAAAGAAACCTCAAAGATTTTATCAATTTAAAGAAACCATAAAAAAAAGTTTGGAGCATAAAAAATCATATTAATCAATAGGATACATTTACACCATCATAATGAAAAGGACATAAAAATAGAAAACATATAAACATAATGTTGATAATCTCATAGGAGCCTCTCTAGGTTCCAAAATATAAGCTATAATACATATACAACATAAATCATGTATATGTCCTCGTTTGGATCAATTCCATCAAATGGCATAGCACACTCATCATCAAAATGACATAGCCTACACATACTCACCAGTCTTAGGCTAAATGCATGGGATTATTTAGCCTAGGGATTGATGGACAAAACAAAAAAAGAACACTTCCCATCCCGAGTCTCTGAAACGTCTACAAATACATCCCTAATTTTAATTTCTCAAGTGACCAAGGAATTCCACTGGGAAAATGACAAGTTAGGGTTTCATCTTAGAAACACAATTGACAATGGGGTTTTACCCAACCAGTCTGAACAAAATGAGTTGATCTTCCACCCATGATCACCAAATAAACTTAAATCAAAAGTGCATGAACATTAACTCACCAGATTACATTTCCCTGGCAATCATATAGTTACTCCAATCCGTGCAAATTTGTATAACATAGAAACACATATTTTCTCAGGAAAATGAAATGTTGTTTTTATTCACATCCACCAAGAATTATACAATATTATCAAATCTCCTTCAATCTCATCCAAAATTGCTAACTCCTCTTCATCTAACCTTCTCTTGGACAATTCTAACCATACAAATAGACCATCTCCAATGACCATAACCATATTTTGAATAGTTATGACAGTTGGGACTAAAATCTCAACTTATCGGTCACTAGTTAACAAAACAACATTACAACTTAACCCTATTAGACTTAACACAAGGTCTTGTCAATCTAAGTTGACCGAAGCTTTATAAAAAATATTTAGGATCCTTAACCTTACAAGATGTACCAAAACATCATTGGGTTGATCCTATGGATCCAAGCTTATTACCTAAAATAAAACATCAACTGAACCCTTAGAATTCATAATTTGGTTCTCTGCACCATACCTCTTAGGTTAAAAATAACTTAGATTCATCATGCTTAATAGCAATAAATCCAATCTCATCATAGTCAACAACTTCATCATCAGAAACACCTTCACTAGAATAATAAAATTCCTTGTCTTTTGAATACTTAGATTTATAAAACTTAGGTTTATGCTTTGGAACCCTTGTAGGACATCGAGATACAAAATGACCTATTTTGTTGCATGAAGAATATTTCAAAGGTAACTTTCCTTGAAATTTACACTTACATCTCTTTTCTCGTCTAGCGATCAACGCTACCACTTCATCTAGCTTTCTTTCTTATTCATGTATTTGTCCCATTCATCAACATAATCTCCAAGTTATTCTCTCAAGTCACTATTGCTGGTGCTTGCAATTCCTGATAAGGTATTTTTGTTTCAATGCAGAATCGCCTTGAATGTTGACTCAAATTTAGGTAGAGATTCTCCCAGTTCTGCGGCCTCAAAGGTAGTTAGTTTCCCAATCAACATCTCTCTATCGAAGTTCGGTGTCAAAGGTATAATCTCTTCTATAGCTTGTACTTTGGTTTTGTATACAGGTGTTAGGGATCTGATAATATTCAAAATCACTTCTTCCTCACTATAAGTACCTCCAGAGTTCCTGTAACTTTGCATGCTTTGTAAACTTATCTCCTTCATACAGTGCTTCCAACCTTGTCCAAATTTCATGTGCAGAATCTAAGTCTTTTACCTCAGTGAATTCACCTTTAGAAAGTGCACTGATAAATGCTTCCCTTGCAACAATGTTACATGAAAATAACTTATTTTAATCTTCAATAGCTTTATCCAATTCATCCTCAGCTTTCATCTGTTCATTTCTTTTAGTAATCATCCAGTAGTCGATTCCCAAACATAGCAAATGTGTTCTCATCTTGCTCTTCCAATTGTCAAAGTTTTCATGATCAAACTTCAAAGTATCCTTCTTATAGTAAGTCATCTTCAGGATCACCTCAAGCTATTAAGCTTTCTCTCTAAGGACCAGTAGCTATGATACCAATTGTTAGGAATAACAGTCAAGAAACTAGTCTTCACCAAAAAATTTATAACTCATCCAATATGCAATATTAAGCCAAGCGACCTTACAAATAAGATCATCATACATCCTTCTACATATTCCCATCTTCTCTCATTCTGATTCATCTATACAGTATCCATACACCTTTTTCAGTCATCATACAACAATAATAACCAGTCTGTTCTTCCTCCACCAAAATATATGTTGACATCAGTGACAAAACATGAATGCCAATAGTATTAGTAGTAGCCAATTCCAACATCATCTTGTTGAAGACAATTATTTAATTGTGTATTGTCATTGATGTTACACATGTATATACACTTATGTAGTGATGATATATAAATGTCTACATTCATACCGAGCACAGTTGGTGAATAGAATGAGTTTTTTTAGTGTTGATCGAGTTCACTCGGGTATTGAAGAAGTTCAGTGTTGACTAAGTCACTCGGGAATTTCATTCATGGTCGGGCACTCGGTGCCAGCTGACTAATAGTGATTTATTTTCTATAATTAATTGATTATATGAGGTCGACTGAATTGTAATTTATTACTTATTTAGAAGTGTATTCAAGCCGACTTAACAGTGCTCATCATATATATGAAAGCCCAAGTTTGGATTGAAGAAAAGAGAAATAAGAGAAGATAAGAAAAATAAAAAGAGTGTGAATAGGTGGAAGAAATAGAAGTGTGGAATTCTATGACATGAAGAGTGAAGGCGAAATCAGATGGGATTATGATTGAGTATAGATCACTTAGAGATGCAATAGAATATTTGATTAACAAGGATCTAGTCATAATCATTACAAAGATCTGAATTAGAAAAGACATTTTCTTACACATATAGGTCAATTCATTGTTACTCTCTAACAATTGTAGCAAAGATCTCAAATCTCTTAACATAGTAGACTTAACAGCCTTTTTGTAAATCCTCTCACAAGGTAGCATATATATCTTGAAGTGTTGAAGACCTCTAACAAGGCCACTCCTCACAGGGTGATTAAATCCTTTAACAGGGTCACACCTAATAGTGTGTTATTGTAACCTTTAACAAGATTGGCTCCTAATAGGGCTCACTTCAGAAGAGTGAAAAATAGTAACTAGTTACATTGGTAATATTTCCCATATTGGGTTTCCACGTTAAATCTTGGTGTCACCTGTGTATATGTTATTTGTTTCATGTTTTATGTTTCTGCACTTACTCACTAAAGTATAATTGCATTGGATATTACAAAGATTGCTTTGACACCTGAGTTACAGAAGAATATCTTAATTGACCGAGTAACAGTGTTAAAATATTTAAGACATCTAAGGGACAAAGGATTTGTTTTGAAGTAATTGATTCACCCCCCCCTCTCAGTTACTTATCTCATTTTCAACAATTGGTATCAGAGCTTCAAGTGCTTTCAGACAAGGTTTCAAGACCTAAGATAAATATCAGAGATGTCTTATAGAAGGGAGATCCCAAAGCTAAAAAAGAAAACTTCCTAGAATGTAGAGAGCTGATGAAGCTACATCTATCTACTATCGGAGATGTTGGTTTGCAATTTTTGGAAAGAAAATATTTGGAACCAACAGGGACTATGACTATGGAACAGATGATGGAACGGAAGATTCATAATATAATGATGATTGATATAGATTCTTCACTTAGCTACTCATAATTTGATGAAGTTAAGGACTGCCATACAACCTATGATATGTGGAAGAAATTACAGGACATTCACGGAGTGTTGGAATTATTGGAATGATGTACTGAGAGGGGAGGGGTGAATCAGTACCTCTAAAATTTTTTATGTGGATGGCCCATTAACCTTTGTGTCATCAGATTTATATATACCTATCTATTTGTTCATCTTTGCTTTTGTACGTGAAGTCATAATATAAGTTCTTTACATGTATACACATTCAAGAAACATACATGAAAGTAAATAACACATGATATGATATATGTTGGTAAACAAATTGTTCTTTTGAATGTAACTCTAAAATACCCAAAAATGTTTAAGAACAATTGAATACAATAGTTGGGAAATAGTTACTTGAAAACCTATTTTCCCTCTGAATTAGAAGGTACAACTCCCTTATATGAATAATATTCAATGAATTTTGATCTTTCCTAATCTAACAGAGGTATGCTCTTAACTTGAGAGCAGAAGAGGTAAACCAAGCTAAGTCTAGACAGGAAAAAGCTCAGGCAAAGCAAATACAATTCTAAATCTAGCCAATTTTGAGATCTTATCAATCAAATTAACTCCCAAAACTGGTGATGCATGAATAATTACTAAAAATGTAGATGTAAGACTGAAGATTAACAATGTAATGATATTGAGTCGATCTATATCGTAAGAACATTCCCAAAACTTAGGATAGCAAATGATTTTCCCCTTAATTAGCTGTATCAAATCATAATACAGAATTTTGGTTCGAATACAGATTACAAATCTAATTCAAAAGAGACGTTTGAAATCAACAGAAAGATAAATGAAATGCAATGGAACAGTTAAAGAAATGGCATTCAGACATACACAATTGACTTAGCAAAATTGCTATTCTTCACACCAAAATTTAGCCGACCTTTGTATTGATTTTGGGAATAATACATATAGAGTTCCAAATTGGACCATTACAAAAAGGAGTAACTGAAATAGTTCAACTTCCCCAACCAAAAATGATAACCAAAGGTTTATCCGTTACAAAACTAAAAAAAATAGAACAAGGGGGAATATATCTATGATTCAGTTTCCTTCCCCTTATCTAATTTGGCCCTATAGGCGGTCACAACAATGATGACTTGGATGAGCTCTTCATGCCTGTTGACGTGGACATTGGTGTAACGGACAAGCCATCTGGAATTTTCTTTGGCTAGAGTCTTGATCGCATCTATCCGATCTTGCAATTCCTCCATAGCTCTAAAGATCATCCACTCAATTTTTGGAGCTCTAGTACCTTGTCTAGGTGAGACAAAGATTGCTCTACTAAATTATGCAGATAATCTGTGAATGACTTCTACATGTTGACCACTCCAACCATTGCTTTACCTTGACCACTCGTTTGTGATTCTGCATGAAGTCCTAAGAGGATTTTAAAATCTTTACTTTTTTCTTCTTGGACCTTAACATCGGTTTGTTGTAACCCCTTCTCAGCTTGAATGATATTCTCGGCCTTCAACTCCAGACTTTGGAGCCATTCAATCAAAGGCTCATCTCCCTTCTGTAGAATTTTAGCCTTTAGGGCTTCTTTATTCTTCATCTTCGCTACCACATGCAACATGACTATGCATTCTTGACATCTTACTCTTTCCGCCGTGAGAGTTTGCAAATTCTTACCAATATTGTTGCTCTTTGTTTCCAGCCTTAGGAGAGTATTACCTAGCTATTCAATATTTGCTAGGCCTTCGGACTTGAGCCTTTCGATCCACCTTTTTCCAATCTTCCCATAATGCTGATCTTCTTGCAACTTAGCTAGAATGGCTTGGTTCTCAGCAGCACTATGATCAAAGGAGGTTTGGGTACTGGGAGCACTCGCAATAGGAGTGAGGAGCTGTCTGATGAAGTCAGTTAGCTGGGCCACTTCCACCTTAAGCTAAATTTTGGAAGTCTTGAGATCTTCGATCTCTTCCTCTATCACTACATTAGTGGATTTCCACCAATCCACCTTGGTATCATGGCGAGCCAATCCCATATCGAATGACTGCAATTGAAAGTCTGAGGTCATCAAATCTTTGAGTCTGCCCTCCTTAGTGGGCTTGGCTACTTCCATGGTAAAATGCCCTGTCTCAGGATCATGACCCAGAGTAGACATTATCTTTTCTTTCTTCTGCTTGCTTGTGGTAGCCTTGGGCTAAAAGGCCCATGATATAGTGTCTTTACTGTGATTGGCTTCCCCCACCCTCTTCCTTTTGCGCTCTAGAGTATTTGCTATCCATGACTCTGTGCTGGTAACTTTGTTGGCAGACACCAACTCTTCGATGAACAACTTCCTTATGAGCGGAGGAGTCACTTTAGGGCAGGAAGCAAATGGATTCACCCAAGTGGGTGAGGAGGAGATTAATTTAACAAATTGAACAACCTCCTATTGCTCCCCACCCATTTTATCTGATTCTGTAGCAGACGTACTAGGGCTATCCTCTCCTACTTCAACTATGACAGGGGATACCCGCCTTGGAGTTTCTTGGGTTGAGGTCCCGACCAGAGTATCCACAGCAATAGCACTAGCCGACCTTTCAGACTCTGTAACTTTAGGAAGCTCGACTATAGACTTGAGTGGGTCTGACGAGACTGCTGCTTCAGTGGCTTTGATATTTGGAAGAGGACCCTCTCCACAGGTATTCTCTAAGAGAGAAGTCTTCTCAGGAGGTTCATCGCCTCCTCCCGACAGTTGAATTGATACTTTTGCAACTATTGAGATTATTGCTGATGAAGTGGTTACAATGTCGGAAGTAGCCTTTGCCAGAGTTCGCTGAGCGAGAGGCTTCCTTTCTGACCTCTTCCTTCGGCCTGTAGTCCACTCAACCCATTGGACTGTTCTTTTGTAAATCCCCCCCATCAGAGCCTACAAGTCACTTAATGCTTGGTCCAACATAGGCTCTGAGCTGATAGGGGTGGACTTTATCTTCTCTAGGTATGTATCATCGTACAGATGATTGCCATCATCTTCTAGCCCTTCTACTGCAATGTTAACATTGAAATTTTTGATCTGTTCAATGTTTAACCGGGCGTAGAAACTCTCCCTGCTCTACAAGTCATCTTTGCAATTGGCCTAGTAGTCTTCAATATCAGGTACATGATGAATTTCCTGACTCATTTTTAAGACATCTCTGGCATAATTAACTGGATCATATTGCGGCCTTAGAACGTCACAGGTTTCCAGAGAGAACTTCTTCAAGAATGTCTTAAGAACATTTTTTACCTCCGACCGGGATGCACAACTATAAGCTCCGATGGTCATTGGGAATTTGTAGCCTTTCTTCTTTGCCTCGACACAGATCAGATTCACCTAGAGTACTTTCCTCATCACCTCGATCAGCACAATCATGACAGTAGGGTATCTGGGAAGCTTCAACGAAAAGTCATCAAAACCTGCAAGACAAAGATATGAGAAATCCCCAAACTGAATAAAAAATCATCCAAATTAGCTTATAAAAGCCATGGCTTCAGGAGAAAATCTCCTCTCCAGACAACCTTGTAGCTCCATGCACAGTCTCATTGTAAAGGCGTCATTAACTATGAGATAATCAACATAACTATTTTGTAGTTGCAAAGAGGGGAAAAACTCATAGCTTTTTACGTCATCTAGAAATTCCTCTAACCTAGGAAGCCCCAACCAAATTTGAATTGTAGCCAGAATATACAGAAGGACTGAAGACATATAGAATTCATTCTGGAACTTGGCCCTATTGAGGGAATCCGAGAGATTCCCACTCACCATAAGGGCCTAGTCAATGAAGTGATGCTGGGAGTAGATTATCTGAACTAGGAAGAAATGCTGCTCAACAAAATTAAGAGCTTCGCTCTCACCTCTAATCCTATGAAGCAATACGAGGATATCCATGATCTATGGATTTAGGTTTGTGCCAAATAATGTTTTGGACAACTTGCCCTTAGTGCTCTTTGGTTCTTTAAACCATGACTTCATGATCTCTCTCTTCCATACTGGTCTCTTCACTGAATATTCAGAGACCGCCCAACTATAATTCATTTTAGAGTATTCCGTTTGCTCTGGAATACGGAGGGAATTATGGATAGACTCTCTATCAATAGAGAGGAGCACCATGTTGTCAGGTAGAAGAATTTGCTTGGTGTCTGGGTTGTATCAAGCTATACATTCCCAGACCATTTCAAGAGCTTGAACCACTACAGGAAAACCGGTGGCTTCGAATAACCCGCTCTCCTTAATCTTTTCTATAATAGGATGCATCTGCTCTGCTCTCAATCTATCCTGGAAGTTCTACATATCGAAGAACTTTAGTGAGGTATCTGAGATTTTATGCTAATCAGAGATAATGTCGTTCATTTTGTCGAATCCCACAAATCTAGAAGCCATGTGAATATGATTCAACCTAGGGATTCAAATTTCTCTTTGGGATACAAAGACAATGAGTGACTAGTCTTAGTGACTTCAAATTCAAACAATTTGGTGAACAATGGTGGTTCCAGTTCAAAATCTCCAACTGATTTTATACTTTTTTAATTCTTACCGTTTAATGGTCGACTTCTCGCGCCACACGAATGAAAAGACCTCTACATTAATGAACAAGTCCGTTTCAAAGTAAAACAACTTTATTTGAATTAATTACTTTGCTTTACATGTCGTTAGGAAACATATTTTCACTTTAGTAACCGTAACGGTAACTTTCTTGAAGCGGTAGAAAATTACTTTTCCGCTTTTCCTTTGGTCAGAGAAATACTTTTGTAGTGCTCTCTATTTGAAAGTCCGCCAAAGGAGAATTCTGGCCTGTAGGGGTGCCAAAATGATATATGTTGATTCCATTGGCCTTTTTTATATACTGAATCTCTTATGGGATGGATTATTCTTCAAAATTTCTTCATCTTGATAGTTTGGCAGAAAACGCACTTCGCGAGTCAAAACCCGCCTGTAGGAGTAGAGGAGAAGCCATTTTTTTCTTTTCTGCCTATGAGCTAACTCCATGAATTTTTCTTCCCTTGATCATTTATTTTGTTTCCCATAGGTTCAATTTGAGTGCTCAAAGCTTTCTTGTTCCTGACTTCCTCATTTTCCATCTTTATTTACCTCTGATACTCTTAAGTCTATCAATTGTGGAAAGCGCACTCCGCAGGTGATTTTCCACCATGGAGAAGCTAAAATTTGATTTCCCGCTAGTGCTGCAACCTGAAGATATGAGACAAAATATTTCATCTGTATGTAAGACTGAGGTTAGAATCTTTCAAACCATGGCCTTTACTAGATTGGGAACTTAACCTACCCAATAAAAACATGATTTCAGACCCAGATTTTCCCCGGCTTAAGAAGGAGAAGGCAGATTCGGGAAATCCGATAAAGGCCTTCTAGCTTAAAGAGATCTCTAGACTTAGACTCTGAACTTACATGAAACTTCCAAGACTACTACTACCCATTAAACAACCACTTTTGTCTTGAGGTATAAAGATCAAAAGTGGGGCAACAACTGGCTCTGTCTGGGGACTTGGACATTCACATGTCTAAGAAAGGAACTCAAATATCTGGTTTCGCAAAGTTCAACAAAAGGTGGCTCACAACAAAACTAAAGCAAGACACAGAAAGAAAATCAGAAAGGAAACCTAACTAGGAAAACAAAAATAGGAACTAAACGTAACTATTGTACAATATAGGGGTTACCTGCTTTCAATTCAGATCTGATAGAGCTTCAAATCCTGACCATTATACGTCAAGGGTAGTGCCTCACCATCTGGATAAGTCAATTTGAAAGAATTTTTATCAAACGCCTGATGGATTTTGAAAGGTCCTTTCCACAGTGTTTCAAATTTCCCATGCATGCCTTTGGGTGCCCTACGCTTGTCCCACAATAGCACCATGTATCCCTCCATAAATTTTTGGGGTCTACTCATTTTATCAAACAAATTCTTCACATGGATTTGATGCCGTGTGATATGATCAACCATTTTCTCCCTTTCTTCTTCTAATTTGCTCAAGTATAGGATCCTCTTCTCTAAACCATCTTCATATATGCCATCTTCTACTACTATCCTTAGTTTGCAAGTTGCTAATTCCAATGGCAATGGGAGACTAGCTTCTACCCCGTAGACGAGTTCAAAAGGACATACGCCAATGGCTCTTTTGGGGGTCACTCTATCCGCCCAGAGGGCTTCATAGATTTTTTTATGCCAACTTCTCTAGTTTTCTGCCACAAGATTTTTCATGATATTCACCAATTTTTTGTTGCTAGACTCTGCTTGATCATTCCCTTGAGGAAAATAATCAGAAGAATGGCTGACCATGATGCCGTACTCAAAACAAAATTCAGTAATTTCTTGAGAAGAAAAGTTTGTGGCATTATCCATAACCAATTTAATAGGCACACCAAATCTTACTAGAATATTTTCTTTGATAAACTCACATACTACCTCTGAAGTAGTCCTTTTGATTGCCTTGGCTTCCACCCATTTCGTGAAGTAGTCAATTGCAGTAATTATGTAAGTATGATCTGTGCTGGATGTAGGGCTTATAGGACCGATAAAATCAAGTCCCCACTGCTGGAATGGCCCTTTAATTATCACTGGTCTGAGGGGTAATGGTGCTAACTGTGGCTTCCCAGTAAACATCTTGCATTTTTCACATCTTGCCACCCATTGGTATGCATCTTTAAACATTCCCAGCCAGTAATAACACTGTCTCAAAATCTTGAATGCAGTGACTGATGAGGAGAAGTGTCCTCCGCAGGCTTCATCATGAAAAACCTTTAAGAACTTCTCTTGCTGTTGTTTGTTGACACATCGGAGGAATGTTCTATCTATAGATCTCTTATATAGTCTATCCTCCCAGATTACACATTTAGAAGCCTTCAGTTTTAGGTCTCTTCTTTGCTTTGAAGTTAATCCTTCAGGACATTCACCATAGGTCAAGAAATACACAATGTTTTCAAACCATGGGTCTTGCATACTTATTGCTAAAACCAACTGTGTAGCTTTTGGGTCTTTGTCCGCTTGATTTTCCACCATTGCCTTGCACAAGGCATTCCCTCTTACCAACTTGGTGGGCTTGATCTCTATGTTGTATTCTTGGGTTTTAGCTACCCATGCTCCTTAGTTGTTGCACCCCACATCCTGTTGAGTCAAAATAATCTTCACTGCAACATCAGGCACATACACAAGAGAGTGGGAATGTAGGATATAAAACCTGAAATTCTTAAGAGCCTTTACCACTGCAAAAGCGTGCTTTTCAGTCTGAGAATATCTCAACTCATGATTTTTTAGAGGTGTGCTCATAAAAGTGATGGGGGATTGAATTCCCTCTTCGTTCGCTTGCATTAGGATGGCTGACAGAGTATTCTCAGAAGAATAACAGTAGATTACAAAATCTTTCTTGTAATCTGGGTGACATAACACTGGGGCGTTAGCTATGGTGTTCTTGATGCTTTTGAAAGCTTTCTTACTAGGGTCATTCCACTTGAAATTCACATTTCCCTTCATCATATCAACAATGTGTTTAGTAATTTTGGAGAAATCAGGGATGAATCTCCCGAGGAAGTTGACTTGACCGAAAAATGACTTCACTCTAGTTTTGTCCACCGGGAAACTCAATTGCTGAATAGCTCTCACCCTTTTTGGATCGATCCTTATACCTTCTTGGGAGACAATGTGACCCAATAGTTTCCCTTAAGTTATGCAAAATACTGATTTCTTGGGATTCAATGAAATCTCGTCCTCCCGACACCTTTGTAATACTCTCCTTAGATCATTTATATGATCTACTCTCTTTTTAGAGAACACGGTAAGATCATCCAGATACATACCAATGATTTTGTTCTTCATATCACTAAAAGAAAGATACATACCTCTTTGAAAAGTAGCTCTGGCATTTATCAATCCGAACGACATCCTGTGATATGCAAAGGTCCCCCACGGAGTAGTGAAAGCCATTTTATGCTGATCTACTTTCTCAACTTCTATTTGATTATACCTTGAGAAGCCATCTAACATAGACATCATTTCGACTCCAGCCATGATTTGCAAGAGGTGATCCATGTTGGGAAGGGCATAGTTGTCTTTCAAAGAAGATTGATTTAGATTTTTGAAGTCTACACAGATCCTTATTTCTCCATTCTTCTTCCTCACCGGAACTATGTTTGCAACCCAAGTAGAGTGATGGATGGGGTATATGATATTTTCTTTGAGCATTTTATCAACTTCCCTAAATATGGCATCAGCAACTTTGGGGTTGTAGTTCCTTTGCTTTTGCCTGAATGGAGTAGCTTCAGGTTTTAAAGGCTTCAGGTTTTAAAGGCTTCAGGTTTTAAAGGAATCTGGTGCTTGAATTTCCTGTTCATAAAACTTTTTAAATCTTCATAGCTCCAGGAAAAAACATCTGAGTATTCTAGAAAAAGCTTCCTGGCCTCATTCCTTTCTTCTTTAGTGCAACACTTCCCGATATTGATCATCTTGGGGTCTTTTTCAGTTCCAATATTCATTCCTTCATATTCACCAGTGGTAGGCCCTCTTTCGATTCTTTTCTTCTTCACAAAAGTGTCATGTCTATTGAAGAGATTTTCAAGAGTGACCAAATGGGGTGGAATGATATTACCTTGCAATTGAATAACATCTAACTTATCTTTCTTCAGCTCATCTTGGCAGTTTCCTTTACGGTTGCCATGAACATCTTTATGGAAGTCATCACCGCTCTCTAGAAAGAGAAGGAGATTCTTGTCATCTTTGAAAACTTTCCAATCTTCCACGTTATCGGGCACAGATGGTCAATATATAACCTCCACTTGGTATTTTTTATCTTTGAATTCTGGGTGGGGAAGTAGTAATGAAGCTGAGACAGCCAAAGAGTCTGCTTTGGAATTCAACTCTCTTGGCACAGATTCAATAAAAAAAACATCCAATGCTTCTATTTTGTCCCATACTCTATTTCTGTAGTTCTTCAACTTGTGGTTCTTTACAGAGTATTGATTCTTGACTTGATATACAATTAGCTCAGCATCACCATGACCTCTCAGAATTTTCAAACCTCTTTCTTTTGCAGCGATAATCCCTAAGGGCCCATTTGGACCACGGCATATCGGCCGATATTCCAGAATACCGTATTCTGAAGACGGTATCCATTGTTTGTGGTCGACAGTGAAGGATGGAATTGGAATTTCGATATTCCAATTTGGCCAAAAAAATGGGCATATCATCTTCCACTTGAAAAGGTGGAATTGGAATATCGAGCTCGCATGCTAGTTTTGTATGCTCATTTTATTTGCCGTCGGGTCCATTTTTGCAGTGAATAATAGTTTTGATGTCTGAAATTTCATTTTCGCCAAAGATTTCGGGGGTCTGCAAAGAAGGCAAGGGGCGACGTCCAAACTTATATGCAATGCTTTATAATATGCAATAAAACCTACATTTGAGTTCAAAATTTTAGAAATTATTTGCAAATTTTTTGTTGCACGAAGAATTTGATACCAGGAAAATGGCGAGCAGCGTGAGGAGAAGGGTGATACACCTGGCTAATTTTCCCCTAAGCTTGTGATGCCCTCTTCACTGGAAAACATCAAGGAGATTGCATTCAAGACCATTCCTTCTGCCTCCATAGTAAACTTGCCTGGAGCTAGATGCCGCTGAATTTTCTGTAAGTTAGCTTTTCATTCATCCCAGTAGAGTTTCCAACGCAGGAACGAAAAAAGCTCTACCCATTTGGCATTCTTCTCCTGTTAGTGAAATTTATTCATCTGATGCAATAACCATGTATAGACCCTATTTTGGTGAACCAAACATGTCATGCCATATTCCGTAAATCATTTTGAAGATTTGTATCTTCCAGAATTGCAGCATCTTCTAGAATTGACTATATCTGGCATTTGGTATTCCGTGGTCCAAACGGGCCCTAACAGAAGGGCTTCATACTCGGCAGTGTTGTTGGTGTTCCTGAACTCTAATTTGTAAGCCAAGGGCTAACATACTCCGTCTGGTGATATCAAGACCACACCTGCACTAAATCTTGACAACGCACAACTGTCATCAAATTCAAGAGTCCATATCTGTGGTGGTATTTCTTCGGCAAAAAATTGCTTTTCCTCTTCGGCATTTTTTGTTTCTTTCTTAGGATCATTGGTGAATAACATATAATTTCCAAACTCCAATTCTTGATGCAAGATTTGAGCTTTAGGGTCATCAAATTTCAACACCGTAAACTTAGCCTTCTCTTCAGGAACCAATTTAATCTTTTTATTACCTACTGGGATTAAGGCTTGGGACCAATCCAGCTTTATCTCCCCTCCAAGGTCTCTGCAAAAACTCCTATTTAACAACAACCCGTAGCTAGCAGGTATACCAACAACAAGGATTGTTAGCAACATCTTCTTCTCAGGATGTGCTTCTAAGGCCACTTGAGCATCCTTAATTTTTCCAACCAAGGGTACTTGCTTGGAATCCATGGAGTAACACCTACCATGAGATTTAGTGAGAGTAAGTCCTAAAGCTTTGGCCACAGTTGATGGCATTACATTGTCCAAGGCTCTGGAGTCTATTATACAATTGCTCAACCTGCAACCATTAATATATAAAGACACATAGAATGGGTTAGGCTTTTGGTCTAGGAAGGTGGCTAAAATGGATGACTCCCCTTGTTCAACTGGGTCTACAAATAAAGACTCATTCTCTATAGTAGTCATGACATTTTGATTTAACTCTCGGCTCCCTCCTTTACAATAATCTAATAGATTTTGTAGCTCAACAAGATTAGACTTAAGATAGTCTATGGGAGAAATCTAAATTTTGGAATCTCTACAGAATTAAATAATGTCAAAAGAGTTGTGTTCCTTACCTAGTTGTGGAATCATCAGACCTTGATTGGGCTCCTTTGAATTGGAAGTAGATGCCTCATTATTTTAGGTGGTGATGAGCCAGGGCCCTTATCCTTCTGACTTCGAGTCAGGACTGTATAAGAGGTCCCATCTATAGTGGCACAACATGTTGCTTCTTTCTCTAAATCTGATTCATACTCTAAATATACGTTTTCAGAGTCGCCATGTGAGTATGAATCTGGTTCAGCTCCAGACACTCCAGCATTCCACTCATCGGTCTGATGCATTTTCCAAGCATGAGCTACATCAGGGAAGCTTTTCCCATCATGATCCATGGTTAAGTGGAAGGCACACATGTTTCCTCTTTTAGGAGGAGCCTCTATAGCTAGTCTCTGTGGTGGAGTAGTTAATTGTAACATTTTTCCTTCTACATTCCTCCCGTCGTTATGTCTTCCAGGCTGCTCCTGAAAGTTTTTCTGGTAGGGATTATTGAATCTGGGAAGTTTCCTCTTGAAGACAGTGAATTCATTATACAATTTTTGGATCATCCCATCAGATGACATAGTATTGCTACTACTGGCTCTAGACTGTATCTTTCTTTTCCATTTCCTAGATGAGATCATGTGGTCCTCGAGTTCTACAGCAGTTCTCTATGTGGCATCCAAATTTGCAAGGTTCATTCTCCTTAAATCATAATTGATGTCTGGTGGCATAGCACTTATGAAGAAATTTTTCAAATTTCCCACCGTAGGCCTGTCAGCCGCTGGGATACGATTTACCAGCTTGTTGAATTTAGCTATAAAATCCCTTATGATGATTGATGGCTCTTTCTTGATAGAAGTCAATTGAGTCAATAGGGCATGCTCATCTTCAGCAGTCTTGAACCTTCTTTCGAAGGCGGCCCTCATAGTAGCCCAATTGGTAATGGAAGAATCAGGTAAATGATGAAACCAATCAGTGGTACCTTCGACAAGAGTCTCAATGAATAGTCTAACGACCACATCTTCTTCTCGAACCACTAGGATGTTAACTGAAGCAAAGAATGTGGCAATATGTTCATCTGTAGATACTTTCCCGTCTCCAAAAAATTTGGGAAAGTTCTTTCTAGAGCCTGTAGGGAGAGGGTTATATGCTGCTAGTTGCAGGGGCCCGACTGCAGTGGCCCAAGGGAGTGCCATAGCTAGTTGGGGTAAGTAGGGTGTTAGATTGACAACGAGAGGTGCAACTACTCTGTGCAATGTCAACACTTGTCAAGTGGTGGATAGCTGGGTGGTTTGTTTAGGAGGTGAAGAAGGTCTGCTCTGGCTCCTTACAGTTTTGTTTCCCCGATGGGGTACTTCTAAAAGAGAAAAATTAATATCTGCAAGCCTCTCGAAGACTGGGTCTGTGCTACCTTCTTTCATGGTACTTCTGAGAAATTTTTTAGGCTCCAAGTTTTCACCTAATGTTGTGGCCTAACTTCAAGCTCTGCTCTTCTTAGATTTCTTCTCTATATGGTTCTTTCAAGTGCTTCTTCTCTAGCTTCTTCCTGCTCTAGCACTTGACTGGCAGTTCTATAGTGTTCGGTGCTCCTTCTGTATCTCCAGACAAAAGTATTTAATGATGAAATGAGATCCTCTTGATCATCTTGGAATCCAAGATTGGGTTGGAGCACAGGAATCATATTTTCATGGGGAAGCACCATCTTTTCTCATTGTATGCTTCTGGTATAACGATTGTTTGTGTCCCCAGCAGAGTCGCCAAAAATATGTTGGTAAACAGATTGTTCTTTTGAATGTAACTCTAAAATACCCAAAAATGTTTAAGAATAATTGAATACAACAGTTGGGAAATAGTTACTTGAAAACCTATTTTCCCTTTGAATTAGAAGGTACAGCACCCTTATATGAATAATATTCAATGAATTTTGATCTTTCCTAATCTAACAGAGGTATGCTCTTAACCCGAGAGTAGGAGAGGTAAACCAAGATAAGTCTAGATAGGAAATAGCTCAGGTGAAGTAAATACAATTCTAAATCTAGCCAATTTTGAGATCTTATCAATCAAATTAACTCCCAAAACTGGTGATGCATGAATAATTACTAAAAATGCAGATGCAAGACTGAAGATTAACAATGTAATGATATTGAGTCGATCTATATCGTAAGAACATTCCCAAAACTTAGGATAGCAACTAATTTTCCCCTTAATTAGCTGTATCAAATCATAATACAGAATTCTGGTTCAAATATAGATTACAAATCTAGTTCAAAAGAGACGTTTGAATTCAACAGAAAGATAAATGAAATGCAATGGAATAGTTAAAGAAATGGCATTCAGACATACACAATTGACTTAGAAAAAATGCTATTCTTCACAGCAAAATTTAGCCAACCTTTGTATTGATTTTGGGAATAATACTTATAGAGTTCCAAATTGGACCGTTACAAAAAGTAGTAACCAAAACGGTTCAACTTCCCCAACCAGAAATGATAACCAAAGGTTTATCCATTACAAAACTAACAAAAATAGAACAAGGGGGAATATATCTATGATTCAGTTTCCTTCCCCTTATCTAATTTGGCCCTATAGGCGATTACAACAGTGATGACTTGGATGAGCTCTTCATGCCTGTTGACATGGACATTGGTGTAACGAATGAGCCATCTGGAATGTTCTTTGGCTAGAGTCTTGATCGCATCTGTCCAATCTTACAATTCCTCCATAGCTCTAAAGATGCATCCACTCAATTGTTGGAGCTCTGGTACCTTGTCTAGGTGAGACAAAGACTGCTCCGCTAAATTATGCAGATAATCTATGAATGACTTTTGCATGTTGACCACTCCAACCATTTCTTTACCTTGACCACTGGTTTGTGATTCTGCATGAAGTCCTAAGAGGAGTTTAAAATCTTTACTCTATTCTTCTTGGACCTTAACATTGGTTTGTTGTAACCCCTTCTCAGCTTGAATGATCATCTCAGCCTTAAACTCCAGACTTTGGAGCCATTCAATCAAAGGCTCATCTCCCTTCTGTAGAATTTTAGCCTTTAGGGCTTCTTTATTCTTCATCTTCGCTACCACATGCAACATGACTATGCATTCTTGACATCTTA
>MU224281.1:5951770-5964310 GCA_018584345.1 Thuja plicata
TCTGTAGAATTTTAGCCTTTAGGGCTTCTTTATTCTTCATCTTCGCTACCACATGCAACATGACTATGCATTCTTGACATCTTACTCTTTCCGCCGTGAGAGTTTGCAAATTCTTACCAATATTGTTCCTCTCTGTTTCCAGCCTTAGGAGAGTATTACCTAGTTGTTCAATAATTTCTAGGCCTTCAGACTCAAGCCTTTCGATCCACCTTTTTCCAATCTTCCCATAATGCCAATCTTCTTGCAACTTAGCCAGAATGGCTTGGTTCTCAGTAGCATTGGGATCAAAGGAGGTTTGGGTACTTGGAGCACTCGCAATAGGAGTGAGGAGCTTTCTGATGAAGTCAGTTAGCTGGGCCACTTCTGCCTTAAGCTGAATTTTGGAAGTCTTGAGATCTTCGAGCTCTTCCTCTATCACTAGATTAGTGGATTTCCACCAATCCACCTTGGTATCATGGTGAGCCAATCCCATATCGAATGACTATAACTAAAAGTCAGAGGCCATCAGATCTTCGAGTCTTCCCTCCTTAGTGGGCTTGGCTACTTCCATGGTGAAATGCCCTGTCTCAGGATCACGACCCAAAGTAGACATTGTCTTCACTTTCTTCTGCTTGCTTGTGGTAGCCTTGGGATGAAAGGCCCATGATATAGTGTCTTTGTTGGGATTGGCTTCCCCCACCCTCTTCCTTTTGCGCTCTAGACTATTTTCTATCGATGACTCTATGCTGGTAACTTTGTTGGCAGACACCAACTCTTCGATGAACAACTTCCTTATGAGTGGAGGAGTCACTTTAGGGCGGGAAGCGAATGGATTCACCGAAGTGGGTGAGGAGGAGATTAATTTAACAACTTGAGAAACCTCTTGTTGCTCCCCACCCCTTTTATCTGATTTTGTAGCAAAGGTACTAGGGCTATCCTCTCCTACTTCAACTATGACAGGGGATAACTACCTTGGAGTTTCTTGGGTCAAGGCCCTGGCCGAAGTATCCACAGCAATAGCACTAGCCAGCCTTTCAGACTCTGTAACTTTAGGAAGCTCGACTATAGACTTGAGTGGGTCTGACGAGACTGCTTCTTTAGTAGCTCCGATATCTAGAAGAGGACCCTATCCACAGGTCTTCTCTAAGAGAGAAGTCTTCTCAGGAGGTTCATTGCCTCCTCCCGACAGTTGAATTGATCCTTTTGCAACTGTTGAGATTGTTGCTGATGAAGTGGTTGCAACGCTGGAAGTAGCCTTTTCCAGAGTTTGCTAAGCGGGAGGCTTCTTTTTTGCAAGAGTAAGTATTGCTGGAGTAGAGGGGAGACAACTTTTTCATTTATGCATTTAATTACCTACATTTAGGGGATTTATATTCTTATTTGTTGTGTTCAATAGAAAGAGAGGTTTTATTCTGAATTGGAGCATTTTGTAATTACTTTTCTGATTATAATCAATCAAAGAATTGTTGTATCAGTTTTGAGCACTTTCTTGCATCTTGAGTCAAATGGCGAATGGGTTGTAGATCATAGTATTTTCATCTATTCCTATTGCAAAGATTAGGATGTTTAATCTTCTTTTCATTTCATTTCTTAATCTTCATTATCAGCGTTCATTTCTGCATTACCAATGCTAGGAAGTCATATGAAGTGTGGGTCCTTGGAGTTGGCTAGGTTTAGGGTTGAATTTAATGCCCGAGTTAGTTCAGTCTGGGGCTGGCTTGGTTTTCCACTTCTGTTCTCAGGTTAAGAATGTACCCAGCTAGTTTAGGAATAAACCAAATTTATTGAATATTATTCACAAGGGAGCTATACCTTTCAATTCAGAGGAAATCTATCAATCTAGTGATAGATTATCTAACTGTTGGTATCAAATTGTTTCTCACAGATTTGGGCATTTGAGATTTAAATTGAAAAGAACAATCTGTTTACCAACAATATCACAGAAAACTCCTGTTAGGAAGTAAAAACTGCAGTGGGGATGTCTACCCACAAAACTTCACTATCTATAGATAAGAAGGGAGATGGTAAAGGCTTACAATTGATCACTTATGATAATCTACCCTATTAGGATTATTAGAGTGGAGACCTATTAGGATCTACTTCATTTGAAGATTTAGCAACAGCGTTAGGTGTGCACTCTGTTAAGAGATTTATCAAAGAACGGTTAAGTCCACCTTCTACAAAAGGATTTTTGTTGTGATGCACTTGTTAGAATGAAAATACAATATAAATGTTGATCTGATAGTGAATGCAATCTCTAATTGCTGAGTAACAGATCATGTATAGCTTACAATGTATATGTAATCACCTTGAGTGATTGAGTAATACCTTTTCTCTGCTCGTCAGTAGCCTTCCTGTGTTCTTTATAACTAGTTTGATCTATTTTTGAACTTTGCATGAATTCTCTTCTTCAGCTTAGATGCTCTCCATGGCTACTATCATTTTTCAAATGATTACAAGTCACACTTCATTACAAATGATTGAACATCTATTTATACTAGTTTCTAGCTCTATTCTTGATTCACGCTTTTCAAATTAACTCTAGATCCAAGGTTTACAACTTGACCTTGATCTTTAGTTAGATATGTTTTAGATCCATTAGGATGCTTTAAAACATTTACAATATGCTTGCTTGACCCTCAAGTAAGTATTTAAAATTAGTAAAAACTCTATAAATAGAATTACATTGCTTTATCTCACGTGTAAAGTTAGATCCACTTTTTTTGGGTTCTGTAATTGATTGTCGGTTCTGATGGTCGGGTTGCTCTGTCAGTCAGTCAGTTTTGTCCTCCATCGGTGTTCCTTAATTGAACTGTTCATCGGGTATGACTTTTCTGCTCTATCGACGATGTTCTAAAAATTGTATCATCGGTTATGCTTTTCGTCGGTCTTACTCTTGTCATTGTTCGTCGGGCACGTCTATACTTAGCATTTTTACGATAGACATTTTGTCTCGTCGGGTATGCTTGTTGTCTGCCGATTATGCTTATACCGATGACGTTTATCATATTTTTCCCTTTAAGTATACTACTGGAAAATCTTAATGTCATCAAGATGATGGAACGAAAGATTCATAATATAATGATGATTGATATAGATTCTTCACTCAGCTACTCAGAATTTGATGAAGTCAAGGACTACCCTACAACCTATGATATGTGGAAGAAATTACAGGACATTCATGGAGGAGATGTAAATGTAAAGAGAGCCAAAGCAGAAATTCTAAGAGGATAATTTGACTAGATGAAAATGAAAGAAGGAGAAGACATTACAAGATACAGTGAAAGAATCAAGAAGACCGTGAGTGCCATCAGAGCTGCAGATGGAATAATTGAAGATACAATAGTTGTCAACAAGGTACTAAGAACTTTACTTCCTATCTATGCTATTAGAGTTTTAGCTATTCAAGAGATGAGGTGCAATAAGGATATAAATCAGGATACATTAGTGGGAAGGCTTACAACTTTTGAGTTGGACAACTTTGACAATTACTCTCCTGGCTCTAGCAATCTTGAGTCTGCATTCAAAGCTAAATTAAACCTTGGTAAGAAGGATAGATACTCAAAAGGGAAGAAGACTTAAAGTAACAGTGATGATGAATCTGATGATGAAGATCTTGACATCATTGAAGCATTACTTGCAAGAAGAGCCACAAAAGGAAAATACAAAGGAAAAATACCATTGATTTTTTTTTCATGCAATGAGGTTGGTCACATTGTTGTATAGTGTTCGAACAAAGAAGACAAAGATGAGAAAAAGTTCAACAAATTCAAAAACAAGAAATATTTGAAGAACTACAAAAGCTGCAAGGATAAAGGTAAGAGGTCCCATTATATTGCTAAAGATTCCAATAGTGATGAAGAAGAAGATGAAATGGTTTATATTTCTATTAAGGATGAGTCAGATGAAGAAGATGAAAAGACAACATTTTTCTCACACATCAATAAAAATGACACATGGATAATTAATAGTGGTTGTTCTCATCACATGAATAGTGATAATTGGTAGTGGTTGTTCTCATCACATGACTGGTGATTAGGGATTCCCTTTTAGTTTTCCAATGCTGGTCTCGAGACTTTTCCGGCTCTGATGAAAAGAAACTAAAAGTTCCTGTGTGGGTTGAGTTCCCTCGTCTCCCTCTACCTTTTTCGCCTTTCATGCATGCCATTGTGCAAATACTAGGTAGGGTTATCTGTAGTGAGCATGACCATTTTCTCAATCCTTGGCCTTTGAAGAGGCTTTGTATTGAGGTCAACCTTTCCAGAGACCTTAAAGAGTCTGTTTAGATCCAGGTTGGTGAAACTATCTTCTCTTAGAAGGTGCTTCACCAAAACCTTCCCAACACTTGTTATCATTATCAATCTACAGAGCACAAGATCAAGGACTGCCCTTTGGTAGTTCCTCTTCCCAAACCTCCTCCTAACAATTCTGGTTTGCAACCTACTGAGTTGGGTAAAAAAGAGGACACCAAGAAAGACGACTGGGTAACAATCGGCCGCAAGAGCAAGTAGGTCAAGCCTGTCGCTTCTGCTTCCACTTCACAGCTGCCACCTCCTCCTGGAGTGGCTCAAGCTACTTCTCATGTTAAGAATAATGCTCCCATTTCAAATCCTAGCCCGTAGGGGACGAAGGCTTTTGATTTTGGTACCAACCCTCCTTGGGTTCGCACACCTCAGGTAGCTTCTGTGATTTCCACATGTCCCATTTTATGTCGCTCTCGCAACCCTGTTGGGCATGCTGAGGCTGTGCTAGAGGGCATTTCAGAAAAATGCAGGAATATTTTCATGGAGTCTCCTGGGAATGATTTCTCTCCATCTTATTTGTCAAATAGTTTTGCTTCCCTTGGGGATGTTGATGGTATGGAAGACACTATTTTCTCATGAAGTATATCTCATGGAATGTTAGGGGTCTGATAGACCTTCCTAGAAAGTACTCTGTCAGGGATGTGCATCATCATGTTAGTCATCTGGATGTGTTATGTCTCCATGAAGTTAAAATTTCTAGTTTTTTGCTTGATGTTGCCTACAAATTTATTTGGCCTAAGAGCCTTGCTCTATGTTCTTAGCACGAAGTTGGTCGAGGTGGATTTGTTACTCTTCTTTCTCCTCGTTGGCATTCTTTTTTAATCAGTCATGGTTCTGGTCCCATGCAAAGATCTGTGTGGGCCACTTTCATTATTGAGAATCATTCTTTTGGAATAGTTAATGTTTATGCTCCCAATGATGTTGTTGAGAGATTTCACCTTTGGTGTTGGCTTGCGGATTCTCTGCAACCTGCAAATTGGTTTTTTTATGGTGACTTTAATATGGTTGAAGTGGCTTCTGACAAAGATGACATTTTTCCTTTTCGCTGGATAGTTGGTGAACAGGAGGCTTGGTAATACATGCATAATAAATTGGGCCTTTTTGATCCCAATATTGGTTGTTGCTGACCTAATGTAGTTTGGTACACATGGTCTAATTTTAGAGCCTCTTCTGACAAAATTCATAAATGGCTTGATCATGCCATGATTTTGGCTCAATAATTTTTCTCTTTTTCCTAAAAACAAGCCTTGTCGGTTACTCCTCTTGTTTATGTGACATTGTCAGATCACTTCCCCATTCAATTTAATATTGTATGGTAGATAGATAAGTCTCAACCTCCCACCACTCAGTTATTTTTTAATACTTTTGTGCTTAACCATGCCTCCACGGTGGCCCACATTCATCAAGTTTGGAAACTTGAGCCTCGACCATCACAATCATCTGGCTGGATTCAATGGTGGAATGATGCCATCCAGCGTACGACACACTTTCTACACATTTATGGTAGATAAATTTCCATCTACCATCGTAGATCCTATGATGTCAACATCAAAGCTATTTGTGTTGCCATAGAGGCCTTAGCTCTTGATCCTTTCAATCAAGGCTTGCAACTTCACCTTACCCAGTTGCGTTAGCAGAAGTAAGTTGCAGACAATTATGCTTCCCGAGGTGCCCAGATCAAAGCTTGGTTACACTGGTTAAAGGTCGAAGATCAAGTCTCTAAAGAATTTTTTTCTTCTAACCGCACCCGACACACCAATGTGGGCATAGCTATAATTTAAAGAAGGTCAATCCATCCTCACAGAGCTTCCTGATATTCTGCGGGCCTTTGTTCGTCATTACAAACAATTTTTTTCCACTCAGGGACCTTCTCCTGCCAAGAATTAAGCTCTTGATGATTACATTGTTGTCGTGCCTCAATGTGTTTCTCCTTCAGAGTGAGCTTTTTGTGACCATCTTCTAACCCTGCAGGATCTCCATGAAGTTGTCTTTGCTATGGATGATGATAAAGCTCCAGGTTGTGATAGCTTTCCCTACGAGTTCTATTAAACACTCTGGGATACCATTGGTCCTAATTTACATCACGTTTACCTCAAATCTTGTCACTCCTAGTCTCTGGGGGACATTATCAACAAAGGAAACATTAAATTCATTCCCAAGTCTAGGACCCTGAGGATATTTTCAACTAGCGGCCTATTACCTTGCTCAATGTCTCATATAAGATCATCGCCAAGGCTTTGTCTCTCAAGATCCGTCACATCCTGCCTCAAATTGTTCGGCCAGAGAAAAATGGCTTTATCAAATCAAGATTTATTCTTGATAATATCATAGTGGTTTGGGAAGGTATGGAATGGGCTCGTAAGTTTCAACAAAAAAACCTTTTCCTTAGAATTTATTTTTCTAAAGCTTATGACCGCATTGAATGGCCTTTTATTATTGCTATGCTTTACGCTCTTGGGTTTGGCCCTAGATTTATTCAATCTGTGCAGATGCTTTTTCGGGATGCCTCTGCTTGCATCACCATTAATGGCTATAAATCTTCCACCTTTGGCCTCTTCAGATCCATTCGGCAAGGTTGTCCTTTAGAACCTACCTTATATGTTTTGGCAGCCAAAGGCTTTGTCTATTTACTAGCTCATTCCATTTCTTTGGGTCATGTTCATGGGATTGCTTTACCTGATTCTACCCAGAAATTGGTCAATGGCCATTTTTTCAATGATTCCTTTCTCACTCTTGCAGAGGATGAAGAAAATATCAAGGCAACCTTGCAGTGTTTACACACTTTTTGTTTGGCCTTTGGTTCAACCATATAGTGGCATAAAAACTTGTGTTACAGGCAGTCTTCCCTTCCCGATCTGCCCTAGTTTTCTCTATTTGGATGGTCAAGGATTCAACATGGAATTTTTTTTTTTCATTTCCTTGGTATTCCTTTTGCTTTCCAATCCTCTTCTACTAAATTATGGAATGTTGTGTTACTGTATAACCAAGCCTCTCTCTCTCGTTGGGAAGTTTCAGATCTGCTCCAAGGTCTTGCCTACTACGCATGTCTACTACTCTTCTTGTTGGGCTCCTTCAAAATCCTCCTATAAGAATCTTGAGAAATTGTTGAGGGATTTTCTTTGGGCCTCTGGCGGTGATCACCACTGATTTCACAGAGTCGCCTAGGATTTTTGTTGTCTCCCTAAGGCCTCTGGTGGGCTTGGCTTACTTGATACCCAGAAATAAGGCCTAGCCCTTTGTGCAAAATGGGTTTTGCGATGTCTCATAGGTGATGAGGCCTGGAAAATTTTTCTCTGACATTCCATTTCTTCTGGGTACCCCTTGCACAAGCCGGCTCAGAAGGGGATTAGATTTCAAACCCTTCTGGTTATGAAGCACCCTATTCAAATCCAATGTAATTTTGTTGCCAAAAGTATTTGGAGAGCCTGGGAAGATGTCAAGCCTTGGCTTCACTGGATTGGCAATGGCTTCTATGATGGCCTTTCATTTAATCATCAAAACATTTGGTGGTCCCCTCTTTTTTCTCAACAAGGGCTTCCTCTGGCCAAAATCCAAGGGATTAATGCTCTTTGTTTTCACAAACGTGGCATTCAAACACCCAAGGATTTTTTTTCAGAGCCACCATGAGTCTTCGCTCTTGGGATGATCTCTGGGTTTAGTTCTGGCTCATTCGCCCAAATTGTCAAAATTTTGACTTTCTTGTCTTTGCTATTCTGACGCATCTCCTACATAAACTTGCAATTCATTCAGTTAAACCTTGGTGGAAAGATTGAAAATGGTATCCTGATACGCCATTTATCAACTACAAACCAAAACTTGGGTACTCTTGGCTTGTGCCTCATTTTCCTATGATTGATTCTCTCAATCATCGTTGACATCTTTCTTCTTCTCAGAAAACCTGGAGCTAGCGTTTCTGCACTATCTGGGAAGCTATTATTGAACCCAAAATTGCTCATTTTGCTTGGTGTCTGCTTTACCAAGGTTTGCCTTTGGGAGCTCGGCTCTGGCACTTAGGGGTGCCTGATCCCAAATACCCATTTTGTGGGCATTTTGAAACCATTATGCATATTTTTTGGTTCTTTCGAAGGGCCGAGAATTATTAAAAATGGATTCATAGCTTTTTTTATGTCATTCCGACAAGAACCCTTCTCTTGGCATATGGCTCTTCTTGGTGATTCTCCCAGAATGCCTTCCCACTATACCCAGATTCGGCATGCCTTCAGGATGGAGATTTTGTTTTCTCTATGGAAAGATCATAATGCTGTTATTTTTACTTACATTTTTCTGGATGCCAATGTTTCTCTTTATGCTAAGACATCTTTATATAATAATTTCATGATGCAAATTTAAGTACAAGGGGACAAGGTGGCCCTTGAGGTCACCCACTTGCAAGAGTTTCTTAAGCATTGGGGTAATGCCCCGTGTATTGTAGTTCAGGTGTCATTGGATTCCCTCTCAGCTGACCGCACACCACCCTGGGGCCGACATCATAGCCAGAGTTCCTCAGCTAGGTGCTCCATAATGCCACGCTCTTGGCACTGCCGCTCTACCTCTCCTCCTGCTAGGAGGACCTCAGCTGTTGGTCGACCTCCTCTACTTGTTCCTACCACTGCTCACCCAACGGCCAATGTTCATGTGTGGCCTCCTGCCACTTTTGACAAAATTCCCCACTTAGCTCTTGCTATCTCTCCCAGGCGCAAAGGAGAAATGGAGAATGAAGAAAAAGATACAGATGATGGGTGGTCGCTTCCTGACCAGACCCTTGGGCCCAATCCCAATGATAAATATCCTCCTCCCTCTTCTACTACTGCGTTCGCAGCTTGAGGGCTTTCTTTATAAGATTTTTTGGTGAATAGTTGTATGATTCCGACATGACGTCGTGTGACTCTTCGCAGAGTGATTTTCTATCCCTGATCCTTTTTGTGAATATTGTACTCTTTTGTTTTATTAATAGAAAATGCCTCTATTCATCAAAAAATTATTAAACAAGTTAGTCCGTACCATATTTTTTATTCTAAATATTATAGATCTAAAAATAAAATACATTACATTATATAGTTAGTCATAGCATCAATTCATTTGCTAATTTTTATAAAATATATAAAGTCTGTGTGCCACAAACTAGTACACTAAATATCCAATCCTATGTATGGTGTGACATTTTCACACTTTGTCCACCATTTAGTCCTAAAGCAATCCAATTTTTTATTTTTAAGACTCATTTCCATGAGCATAAGATATTACTTATAATAAGTATTTCAATTTTTTCTTTTAAAAAATGTATGTATTATTATTTATAATTTCTAAAATTAAATTTAATCAAAAATAAAATATATTAGATTTTAAATCTAGAATAAAAAACAATATATATAAGTACTAAGCTTAAGATCTTATCCAATTAAATTTACTCTTCAAACATTAATAAGAAGAATCCAGCTATTGCAGTATGGAGATGTGAAAGAGGCAATCATTTTTTACTGGGTATCAAAATAGGAAGTCCAAAAATAGGAAAAGACAATGACGTCTTTATCCTGCTAGGGAAAATAGAGATGGGTATTTTTCATCTAATCAAACCAGTACAGGCAATCAGACTCAAACCATAGAAAAACCAAGTTTCCCCACACTCTCAGCTTCTGTTTCTTCATTTCCCAATCAGAAAATCCAACAAGCTCAACAAGTTTATGTTGATCCACACACCAACCTGCAATTAGGAACATTGGGCAAAGAAATATAATTTTTCCCCCTAAGTCATTCTAAATTTCTGCAGGCGGAAAATAAATCATACCCATTAAATCTTTATCAGCACCATGATTCTGTTGGATGATATCAGTTTTGGGTACTGATCATGTTGTTGATATTCATTTTTTTTCATTGATATCAACGTTTGTTTATGTGGAGAAAACATATTGGTTACTTGACTGGCAGAAGTGTACGGATGATTCAGAATGATCGAAGTGGGATATATGAAGAAGGATGTGTTTTGACCTTATTCCTAAGGTCGCTTGGCTTTATGTTGCATATTGTGGATGTTACAGTTGATTTGGTGAAAACTGGTTTCTGGACTGTAACTGTGATGCTTGACAGAGTAGGTCTTTGTGTTTCATGTATATCTTACTGGTGAAGATATTTCAGATAATGTGAGCTTACTGGTTGATAGCTGACATATGATAGAATAATGGGTTGAGTTTGATTGTCGTGTGATTAGTAGTGACGTCAGTTATGGCGTGTATTCTGGAGGAGACCTATTTGATGGCCGACTTTAGCCATGTAGCATGTAAAATGAATTGTGAGTGTGGATTGCGGATCTGGGAGTATATGTGATGGATTGTAATTGATGTTTTCTTGTTATAGGTACCGTGTGTATCTTAGCAAGGGGTTATATAATTATTTGTGTATTGGAAATCCGTAATTGGCCGACCTGATTAATTAATTGTATATTGGGAAAGCTTAATTGGCTGACCTAATGAATTATTGTAAAGGGGTATATATGAGAGATCTTTTCTTTTGGAAAGATGTGGTAGAGATTGTAAAGGCAAAAAATTGTGGAAGTTGTGAGGCTTGTTGGCTGCTGGATGTAGAGCAGAATTGATGATTGTGATACTTCATTGGAACTGACCAAGCAAAGATAGTTGCTATCAGACAGTTCACTGGATTGTATATTCCTATATACACTTGTTCGGATTATGAATCCTTTAGGGTGGCTTTAACCTTCTTTGGACAGTGTGCCTGGGTAGTGAGCCTACTACTTTTCTTGACTCCAAACAGGGTTTGTCTCCTAACAGGGACTGTGTACTGTAATGTTGTAATAAGCTCCTAACAAGGCTAAATCATTTAATAGGGTTACTATACTCTCAGTAAATTATTTGTGGGTGCTAATTCCCATCGGGGTTTTACCTTTAACAGGGTTTCCTCTGCAACAAGTATTGTGTTGGCATTTACTGTGTTATCATTTATCTTGCAGATTTGGTTTATGAAGTTTAAAGTTTAATAATCTATATCACAACTGATTCACACACCCCCTCTCAGTTGTCTTGTGGATTGTTATCCTAACAAAATCTGTTATCCCTTTTTCCCTAAATCACACTCATCCAGGTCAGTATTAATGCATATTTATGTTCTTTAGCTCCATGCTTTTAGAAACATATTACAAACCCAATAGAAATTGGATATTCCCTTCTGTGATAACCTATAAATATTAGGGCTGCATTTGGTCCAGATTCAACATTTTGAATCAAATTCTATGATCATCATTATATGGTTTTTATCAATTATTTTAGTTTTCGTCAATTTCTTTCATACTTTGAAAATAAATTTCTTTTTTGGGTAATCGTGAGTAAGAGACAAGTTCAATTATTATTGTCCCTTAAGTCTTTATATAGAGCCAAAACTCTGTAATTCAATGTTATATAAATAAAAGATATGGGAGACTATTCCCATTCGTCTATGATTTTTTATGAGTTGTTATGAAGAATAGCTATTAGGAAATCAACATGATTCATTGACCCTGGATCAATGTTAATCATCGAGTCCACAAGAGGTCCAAGCGTAGCCCCTTCACACAGAGTAGCCACAATGAGCTGTTTGGCCCTCTTACCTTGTTCAAAAGTCTCACAATTATTACAAGCAAGAAAGCCTATATTAGACTATAAAAGTTTTCTATGCAGTGCTGAAATTACTACTAATCATATGGGTGACTCTATCAATGATAGACATGGTCTAAAATCTAGAGAATAAATAAGAAGAAAGAAAGAATGTATTACCTCATTGAATGGATTTCAATGACAGGAAGCTATGGATAGAATCCAGGCAATGGAAGCCACTGGATGTTACAAGTCTTCCAATATTCTAAAGTAAGTGCAAATAAACCAATAGAGTTCAGGCAGGAGTGAAATAAAATTTCTTGAGATGTTTGTGCACACCACGACTTATCTTTTGCAGGCTTTTGAAGACACAAAACAAAAACCGATGTTGCAGCCAACATTGCCATGTGTAATGGGCACTTAAGGTTTATTTCATAAAAAGGGCTCATATCACTAAAAAAAATTGGCCAATCAAATTTTTAAAAACTAATTTTTAACATTTGTTTTTGTTAGAAATAGGAAACGCCCTATTCTCCCAAGAACACTTGCATGCAAACCTGTCACATGGAAGAAGCAAAGACAGAAGAGAAGAATAACTATGGAGGCCAAAAAGCCAGAGGAGACATCGTATGCAACAGAAAACAATATATTAACAATATGTTTCTATAAATTACAAT
>MU224282.1:9625-52186 GCA_018584345.1 Thuja plicata
CTCATAACTGAGTGCACACTTAAATCAGTGTTGCTAAAGCTCTTAACAAAGTAGATCTTAACAGGTCTCCACCTTAATACTCCTAACAAGGTAGATCATCAGAAGTGATCAAATTGTAAGCCTTAACTAGCTCCCTTCCATTCTGTAGATAGTGAAGTTTTGTGGGTGCCATCCCCACCGCAGTTTTTACTTCCTAATAGGAGTTGGTAATACAGAATTGAATGATTACTATTAAAGGTTGTGAACAAAAAATACATGCATAAGAAATAATAACACTAATGGTTGGTAATACAGAATTGAATGATTACTAATGATGAATTGTAAAAGGTGTTAAAAGTTTTAGAGGTACTGATTCACCCCTCCCCTCTTAGTACTACTTCCCATTAATTCCAACAATTGGTATCAGAGCTTGGTCTCTTCTTGGAAAGCTTAAAGTCTTAAGAGAAAAGATCATAGAAAGGAGAAGTACAAACTTGATAAGAATATTGAGAAAAAAAAGCTTGAGATACAGATGTTCTATGAACAATATAAAGAAGAAATAATCAAGATGAGATAGCTACTAGATGAGAGAAAAGGTATGGCTACCCGAAACAATGAAAAAGACTATCAAGAAGAAGAGATTCCAAATTTATTTGAATCTTTAGGATCAAATGCAAGTAATACATTAGAAGAGAACATCACAAATCTGAAGGAGATCAATCAACATCTGACAGAGAAAATAAAGATGTTGCAAATTGGTCAAGAGACCCAGATGGTAAGGATGATTGATGTGACGAGTTCTACCAGACAAGCTGAAACAAAAAGAACACTTTCTATTGATGATAGAAGGAAGATTTCAGAGAAACTACAAGAAAAGGAAATGGAAATTCAAAGACATGTTGAGCATCACCATGAGCTCACAAATCAGATTAGCCTTATGATTCAATAAGCAAATAGAATAAATATGGAACTCATTGAGAGAATACAAATTATCGGTGAACTAAGAGAAGAAAATGAAAAGCTAAAGCATGAGGTTAGAATTCAGAAAAAACATAATGAGATTATCAGAAAGGCTGAAGAAAGCAATAAAATAATGGATAAATTTCTTGAAGGACAACAAAGATTCAACAACAACAATGGTATGGGATTTACCAAAAATGGAGAATTATCAAACCCAAAAAATGTCTATGAAAATCCAAGACCAAGAAAGATGACATGCAAGCACTGTGGAAAGCAAGGGAACACATCAAATGTATGCAGAGGTAAAATGAAAGGTACTCCTAAATCTACACTTACATCTTCATTCATAGGATTCTGTTATAAATGTAACAAGGAAGGACATAAGGCTCATGAATGTAAGAGCAAGATAGAACACTCAAAGAAGGAAATCTACATGGACAAATACTATCCTACATGAAAGATGAATGGGCACACATTTGAAGAATACTAGAAAAATAAAAAGAAAGCATGGAAGCCAAAAGGTAAAGAAGTTCCTTACCAACCAAAGAGAGTTAGTAATCAATATGTATGGGATTACAACACTTGGATAAATTGTACAACATGTACCAGATATGGTCACATTGCTGCAAACTGCATGAGAGCATGGACCAAAAGGTCTAGAGGCTAGTCAAACCCTGGAATGGAATGGTTACACTGTCATAAAGTTTGTCATCTCAAGAAAGATTTCAACGACCGATTGACATAAACAAGCACATGTCCCAATGGAAACACCATTGAAGATATCTAGAGGGAAAGAGACAAAATGTGGAGAAAAGCTTCAAGCAATGATGAAGCTGGACCAAGAAATACAAATGGTGACACCCCATCAATTGGATCCGGTGACACCACCAACCCCACTTGAGCTGAACAAGTATGGAACTTCACTATACCAAGTTATATTTTTCATCAGTTCCATTATACAAATTGATAGATATTCAAAATCTACATGAACCTAAGATGCATATTACTTTACTTATTACAAATCTAAGAATGCAACACCATCAGTAAACACTTACTGAAAATCATCAGTGAACATAATGTTGAGTTGTGTACACTTACCATAAATTATCAGTCAACTAGTAAAAATACTAAATTACCAATGTAACCTGACACCTGTCAGTAAGTAAGCAAAGTTCAGAAGTTGTCATGACAGTATACCGATATCCGCCGGCAAAAGTGAAATGGTTAACAATTTCCCAAAGAATCATGTTTTCACTGATGATGATTTGAAATATCCTCCTAAAAAAACCCTTCTTCATGTCCTGACAAGATGTTGAGCATTTAATGCAAAGAATTAGGGCAAAAAGGTCTATAAATAGTTGACAGGACAACTTCATTTTTCACCCACAATTTGAAGAGAAAGCAAGAGAGAAAACCAAGCGATTAAAGATCAGAAAGCAGAAGCATCCCCAGATCAATTCAACATAATATAAAATAGATCTTTCATCACTATTGTGAATTGAAGTAAGTACCAAAGGCACCAAAAGATCTCTGTCATTGTTTTATCAAGAAAGCCCTAATTTCAAAGATACCCTAAAAACTTGAAATACAATGGCAACCACCTCAAGAACCGCTAAGATGAAGAATGAGAAGAGGAATATGGTAAAACTAATCAAGAATAGTACATATGTAGAACCAAAGTATAAAACCTACCCATAAATTGCATTGAAACCTAATGAAGCTGATGTGCTTTCAAAAATTCCACCTAGGGTTTTGCTTATAGAAGACGTTAGGTCTTATATTCACTGCAAGATCGTAGAGATAGGTGATCTTGAAATGGATGAAGCTTTTAAGAATCTATGTGATGCTGAAGGAAAACTAAAGGAAGAGCACAAACACTTGGAGGACAAAGGTTTAATCAATGCCCTACATTTCCCAAGGGAATTCAAAACAAAATTGATTAGGTTAGTCTTGAGCAGGATGCATGATAGCAAGCTATGGCAAGACCAACCCAATCAAATAACCAAGGATGTTCTTCACATTATCACTGGCTATCCGGTAACCAACAAGCCTAGGTCACACAAGCATTCATCCATGAAAGAAGTTGAAAAACTCACCAATGCATAAGGAGACAACAGAGGTCTTAAAGTGAACACAATCACCGACGAAGAGCTAAAATTTGGTGCATGTGTTATTGGGTATAAATTCTTTTAGGCTAGTAGACTGAACAACATTTCTACAATAGCAGTGAGTACAACTTACAAGATAGTAACAAAAGGAATTCAGATGGATCTGTGTGAGATCCTATTAAAAAAACTTGATGAGAACATGATCAAAATAACCAGAAATTCAGCTCAAAATTAGGTCTGCAAAGACCAACACATGTAAGTTTGGATCACTTATCATGTGTACATTTTTCTATTTTCAGGAATACTTTCCTTTAGTAGGAAAAGTTGTATGGGACACTACCAAACCGGTAACCCAACAGATTAGTAAACTGATTAAATGACTAGGAGACAACTTTGAGTCTGTTATGTCTACATACTTCCTTGAGTTCAAGGAAAAGATGATGGAAAGAACTAGGATTCCTGAACAGCTAGTTGAAAAAAATAAAGATGAAATATGTTTTATGGCAAACATAGACTACACACATATCAAACCGGTTGTACCAAGAACAGCTTGGTTAGCACCATTAGACTATGAGATCAATATTGATCAAGATACTAGTGTAATTGAGGCACTGATCAATGAGCCCATTGATAAGAAACAACCAAGGTTTGGAACATATGAAGAGGTCAAATCTAAGATAAAACAAGGCCTAGAAGTCAAGAAGACTATAAACAAAAAGGATAAAATGGTTAAGAATCTCAAGAAGATTCTATCGTTTATAGAGGAAGAGCAGGATCAACAAGAGGAAACCAATGAATGGGGCACCAGCAGTGAAGAACAAGAAGAAAATAAATTAGATATAAAGGCGACTGAATCTGACACACCTCCATCTCCACCTCCTACAAAGAAGCAAAGGAAAAGGAGTCAAACTGCTACAACCGATACCACACTGCTTAAGAAAGGTCAAGTAAGGACATATATGAGGAAGCAGCCAGCTAAAAGAACTAGACAAAAAACTGTCAAAACCACACCACCAAAGAAGAGGAAAAGGTTGGTTAGGACAAAGGCTGACTTGGATGACACTAAAGATGATGAGCCTGATGTAGTGAAGAATAACTTCAAAAATCAAATGGTTGATGAAGCTGCCAAATCCATTGCTACACATGGCACAATGACTGATAAAAGGATCAGACAATGGGATACACTAAACCTAGAGGATCAAAATAAAATACAAGAGGAAGTCATAAAAGCAATGATCAAGAACAAGTATGCACCTACAGAGTTTGTAAATCAAATACCTAACAAGATAGGTAAAAGGGTATACCAGCAGTGGCCATATGCCCTACAAATAGAGAGAGAGAGAGAGAAGCAAGAGAAAGGGTACTTGTGAGGCTGATGCCTCCCAAATCCAAAGTTGAAGAGATAAAAGAAGTACTAAAGAAACACTCAAGTAAGTTTGTAGCCAAAATAAGGGCATACAAAGTACTAGAGAACAACTTTATATAACTGGATTCAATGATAGAAACTAAATGGAGACAACTCATGGATCTACCAGTAGAGTGATCAAGTGGTGAGAAATAATTAATTCTCACTAACACACCCCATAGAGAGGAGTCATCAAAAAATGCAAGTCCTCGGCATATTGGTCTAGACAATACTAAAAGTGATAATGAGCCTATTAATGCAGCCATAGTCATGGAATATCCAAGATATCACTAACTATGACTCTGACAATGATCTGAAGAAGAAAGATGATGTAATATTTATAACACTTAAGGATCAACAAAGGCATCAAGAATTGTAGACATGAGATGGTAAAATAGTTAACATTGTTGATGAACAAGTGCCGGACACTTCAATCATGCACTCAAAAGTACAAGACCCTGTAGAAGATATACAAAAAGATGATGATGTCACTGCTGATAAGGCCCAAATTGATGAGAAAGACACCAATACTGACAAAGCCCATGCCATAACTCAAAGTAACATGTCTATCCTAATGAAGGAAATAAACTTACTAGAGGGAAATGAGGGATCAAATGAAAAGGAAACAAGGACACCTAAGGACAAGGGTGATGGAGAATCCAAAGAAACAACAAATACAACTAGAGAGAAAGCCACAACTGATGATCAGAAAGATACTTCTACTGATTAGAACAAGGAAGAGCCTCAAAAGGAAACAGGGGACAAACCATTAGAGAAAGGTGAAGAAGGAAAGAAGGATGAGTTGGAGAAGAAATCGGGAGCACATTCTATAGAAACACCCAAGGTTAATGAAGAGATGTCTTCACATAATCGACAGGTGCCCACTAAGTAGAAGACACAAGATGCATCCTCTACAAAACCTTCACCAAGTAAATCAAAGTGAACAAATGAACTAGCTATGGTAGTTCATATATCTACAATCCCTCAAATATCAAAGAAGAAGAAAGGAAAGAATAAAAATCCAGTAACTCTGGATGAAATCATTGAGATTCCATTCTGTGATCCAAGAACATTGGATCCAACTTCATTGACAAAATATGCAAATCTCTATGAAAGAAAATCTATTCAAGACAAACTGAAGAGAGCAGCAAAAGAGGCCAAGGTACTAGAAGTAGCAAGAAATATACTTCAACAAATTGTACCTAACATAGATATTGATCAAAAAGCTCCAGTGCTTGATCAACTATTCACACTCACAGATGCAATAACATCTTAGAATATCAATGCTAAGAAGGTTATGGAGGAGAGACTTGAACAAAAGTATGAGTTCAAACTCGCAAAGAAAATAAGCCAGGAAGTAGCACTGAAAAAGGTCAAGCTATCTAAATTGGTAAGTACAATTGATCCAATTTTATCAGAAGCTCTTACCTTAATAAAGAAATTGTGCTCTTTAGATCAACTCACTTAGGACTATACTAACAAGATAGAAAAAACAGATGTTGATCTTAAGTCCAGTGCACAAAGTCTAGCCAACACAGAAGAAGCACTTAAATTGCACAATGAACAAATCATATAGGCTAGAAAATAGAGATAGGACATATAGTTTGTAGACATGAGGTATAGAGATGAGGTAACTGAGCTCCAAGTTAAGCTCTTACTGACAATTACACTCCTAAAACAACATATGACACAGGCAAACACCCTAATTACCACCCTGGAAATGTATGTTCTTGACAACATTTATGATATGAACGCAAGGCTAGAGCTGCAACACATGGCACTAGAATAGTTGAAAGAACAATGGGAGAAACTACTGGAAGATATCAAAAAAATCCATTCTAACATATTTAACACATTGTAAGTTGCACATTTTTGTCACAATTTTGGCATATTATAAGTTGTACATTTTTGTCATCAGTATCAAAGAAAGGGGGAATTTGATATGTTCACTCACCTCAGTTAAAAGGAGGAAATCATTTGTATAGTAAAAGAAAGGGGAAATAATGTACATATAGAGAACATGTACATATACATATACTATACCGGTGCACATAATTAGGGGGAGCAATATTATGACAAGGGTGTAAATATGGTATATACATACTAAAAGGTTTAGTATTATGTACATATCAGTTTTTGATACTAATGTCAAAGGGGGAGATTGAAGGCATTATATTTTTCCATTAGTATACTTAGAGAAAAACATGATCCGCACCATCGTTTTACTCTACACCGACAGACAGGGCACAGCACTATCCGACGCCAAGGTTACCCGATGACAAAAAGGTAAAAGAAACCCGACAAGAAACAAAAGTGGTACCCAACGGAGCAGCAAAGAGAGGAACCTAAAAAATACAGGGAACCCAACAAATAGTTCAGTCAAGGAATGCCGACAGACTTCAAGTTCAAACTGATGCCCAAGAATCGACAGTCAGTTACATCCTGCAAAAAGTGGATCTGACTTTCCATGTCAGATAAATCACTGAAGTTGTATTTATAGCTTCTTGATTTTCTTTTAAATCCATTATGTGTGGAGAAAGAAATGTAATAATTATTTTTTTAACTAGTTTTACTATTTGAAAATATGCAAACTAAAGATCAATATCAAGTTGTAAACCTTGGATCTAAGATTTAACATTGTAATGCGTGAATTCCAAGATAGGTCAAATACTTGTATAAATAGGTGCTCAATCCATTGAGAATATTTGTTGATCAATGTAGATAGTAGCCACGGAGAGAAACTAGTGACCAGATAGAGAATTCATGCAAAAGGACACAAACAGAATCAAATCAGTTTTCAAGAACAGAACAGAGGCTACCGACAAGCAGAGAAAAGGTATTCATCAATCACTTAAGGTGATATCATTATTGTAAGGTGATGTCAACATTTTTACTCATTCTAACAAGTGTATTACACTAATGAAATCCTTTCAAGGAAGGTGGACTTAACCATCCTATTATAAATCTCATAACTGAGTGCACACTTAAATCAGTGTTGCTAAAGCTCTTAACAAAGTATATCTTAATAGGTCTCCACCTTAATACTCCTAACAGGGTAGATCATCAGAAGTGATCAAATTGTAAGCCTTAACGGACTCCCTTCCATTCTGCAGATAGTGAAGTTTTGTGGGTGCCATCCCCACCGCAATTTTTAATTCCTAACAGGAGTTTTCTACGATATCATATCTTGTGTTATGTGTTTATCATTTTCATGAATGTTTCTATGGATGTTGAAAACTATTAGAGATTGTGAACAAATAATACATGCATAAGAAAGAATAATAGTAATGGTTGGTAGTACAAAATTGAATGATTACTAATGATGAATTGTAAAATGTGTTAAAAGTTTTAGAGGTACTGATTCACCCCTCCCCTCTCAGTACTACTTCCAATTAATTCCAACAGTTATCACTTTCACACTTCAAGTAAACATTATTTTTATCACTTGTTCTTTGAAATCCTATTTTGATTAGATAAGAGTGCAATCTCTTATACCATGCTCGCGGTGCTTTCTTTAAACCATAAAGATCTTTCTGTAACTTACATACCTTGTTTTTATTTGTGCTCTCAATGAATCCTTCAGGATGCTCAATGTAAACTTCTTCCAGTATGCCATTCAGAAGTGAAGACTTGACATCAATTTGATAAACATTGAATCCTTTGTAAGCCGTATAAGCTAGAAGTATTCTAACTCCTTCCAATCTAGCAACAGGTGCAAAATTCTCTCCATAATCAATACCTTCTTCTTGTGCATAACCTTTGCAAATCAATCTAGCTTTTTTCTGATAACTTCACCATTCTCATTCAGTTTGTTTCTAAAAATCCTTTTAGTACCAATAAAATTTTTATCCTTTAGCCTAGGTACTAAAGTCCATGTACTTTTCTTTTCTATCTAATCAATCTCATCGTTCACTACTTTCATCTAATCTTCATTATCTAGTGCATGTTTAACTTTCTTTGGCTCAAATGTCCATATCAAACATGTATTGTCTTTTACCTTGCTTCTTGTCATCACTCCAGCGTCTTTATTTCCAATAATCTTACTCAGGGAGTGGTGCCTCCTCACACATTTTTATAAAACATGTTTGATAGGTCTTGGTGCTTCATGCTCATCACTCGGTTGTAGAGAAATCTATTCATCTTCCTCCTTGGTAGGTGCTCTCAGTAAGGTGTTAGGAACATCAGGTTGTACATATACAAACTTATCATAGTCTTCAGGTTCCTTCTCTTTTCATCATTCTTTTATGAAAACTCATCGATTCTCACACTTGCACTTTCCACCATTTTTTTAGTAACTTTATTCAAACACTTATAGGATTTACTCCTTGTAGAATATCCTAATAATATTCCTTCAACCTATTTAGAATCAAACTTTCCATCTCTAGAATGTTTCAAAATATAAAATCTACTTCAAAAAACTTTGAAATAACTCACATTAGGTTTGTGTTCATACCAAGTTTCATAAGGTGTCTTATTGGTACCTTTATTCATTTGTACTCGGTTCAATGTGTAAACAACATTACTGACTGCTTCTCTCCAAAACTTTTGTGAATACCTTTCTCAATAATCAATTTCCTTATACAATCAATAATAGATCTATTTCTTCTCTTAGCAATACCATTCTATTGAGGTTTCTTGGTTCTGACATCTGTCTCTTAATTCCATTTTCATTACAAAATAGTGTAAACTCATCAGATGTAAACTCACCTCCTATATCAGATCTCAGACATTTTAGTTGTCTTCTTGTTTCTTTATCAACTCTGGCCTTATACCACTTAAACATTTAAAATATATCATATTTTTCTTTTAAGAACATTATAGACATCATTCTAGAATAATAATCCACAAATAAAAAAAATATATGTCTCCATAGTAACTTTGAGTTCTCATGGGTCCACATAAATCATTATGCACTAAATCCAAAATTCCTTATGTAACATAAGTTTTGCTTGAAAAACTAGATTTATTCATTTTACCCATTTGACATTCTCTACACAACATTTTTAGGTTTCTCTAATCTCGGTAATCCTCTGACTCTATTCTTTTTACCCACTTTGATCAAGTTGTCAGAATTAACATGGAAAAACCTTTTGTGTCATAGCCAAACATCCTCAACTTTAGAAAATAGGAAACTCTTCATAGAAGTATCAAGATAAAATAAATTACCTTTAGATTGCTCTCTAGTAGCAATCAAAATCTCCTTCTTATCAAAATTTTTTACCTTTCCATGTTGAAATTTCAGTCGGTGGCCTGTGTTATTTAACTGTGCAACACTCATCAAATTATACTTTAAACCTTTAACCCAATAAACATCATCACATCTTGTTTTATTTAGTAGAATTATAGAAAATTTTCCTTTCATAGCATATGGAGCGTCGTTACCAAATCTAACAAATCCTCCATCATGCTTTTCCAAGGAAATAAACTTAAGTGTTTCACTAGTCATGTGATATGAACAACCACTATCTATAATCCATGTTTCATTCTTACTTACTTGTGATAGTAGGGCTCTTGTTTCTTCTATGTTTTCTTCATCAGAATTGTCTTTAATAGAAACATAAACAACTTCTTTTTCATCACTATCATCTGAATCATCATCACTTAGGTCTTCATTAGCAATATGACAAGATTTCTTACCTTTTTTTTTGTAGTCTCTGAATCTCCTGAATCTATTTTCTCTTTTTTCCTTATCTCTGTTATCTTTCTTCACCTCATTATCTTTCTCAGATCAGTTAGATGCCTGATGACCAATCTTGTTACACTTAAGAAATTCCAAGGGTAACCTACCTTGGTATTTTCATTTGCCTCTTTGTAGCCTTATAGCCAACAAAGCTTCAAACTCTCTCTCATTCTCTTCATCTACAACATATAACTCTTCCAAACCACTCTGACAGCTATAAAATCTCTCACTAGCACTACTCAAATATTCATCACTAGGTCTAGAGTCCTTAGAAATTCCAATATTCAAAGACGACTTAAATGCAGACTCAATCTTAGATGTAGCAGGTAGACTATTATGAAAATCATTAATCTCAAATGCAACCAACTTACCAATAGTAGCATCAAGTGAAACATTCATCTGAGGAATAGACCTCAAGTCTTGTATAAAAGATACTCGAATAGCATAACTCGGTAGCATGGTTTTCAACATTTTTATTATAATATCTTCTTCTTTTATGGCTCCACTAGCTCCTTTGATAGAATTAACAATCTCCTTAAGTCTAGTGCTATATTGTATTATGTTTTCTCCTTCTTTCACTCTCATTGAATCAAATTTACCTCTCAAAATTTCTACTTTTACCTTTTGAACATGCTGATCTCTACCATAGGTCAAAATAATCTTATCCCACATTTGTTTAAAACTAGTACATCCATCAAGTTCATCATATTCTTGGTCAGTAAGTGTAGAAGCAATCTCAATCATGACTTATGTGTGTTCTTGTTTCTATATTTTCTCACTAATAATCAAAGGTACAGTTGTGGGTGCAACATATTCATTATCAATAAAATGAAGTCCACATTCTCCTATACCAGACACATGCAATCCCATTCTTCTTTTCCATGTGGAGAAATGTTCCCTATTCAAATTTGGTGCTTCCCTCATATACATCTTTAGATCTTCACTCAAGTCCTTTTAAACTTAACACTTTAGAGTACCAAAGCTCTGATACCAATTATTGGTCCATTGAGAGGGGGGTGAATAAGACAAAATCAAACTTAAATACTTAAAACTTAGCTCACTGATTCACTTGATAAAAATGAATATAGTGTAAGGAAACTCAGGTGCGGAAACAACTTCCTACACTAATCTCTAAAGGAAATTATTGTGCAAATTATTTTAAATCCTTAAAATTTCAATTCGTTAACTACTTTAACAATGATATTGCAGCCATGTACCATGCATATAGAAAATAGAGAATGACACAATGATTTACCCTGGGGAAAACCTTTCGGTAAAAAACCCCAGCACTCCAAAACCTGCACAATGTATTATCTTCAACACAATGGTTACAATACACTTGCAATGCAAGTTCTTTCAGGAGACAATCGACACTCTAAGACAAATCCAGTAGCACCAGATCATACCAACAATACACTCTTTTTCTATATCTGTCTGTAACCCTAAAAAATGCTTATATTATGTGCTTTCCTTTTTAGGGAAACTTCCAAAGATAACCGTATTAGGGTTTTACCATTCTCCAAGAAAATAGGAACTCAAACCCCACGATTGTGGAAGAGTGTATAGTACTCAACTTTATTAGTTTCCACATGTAATTGCATGTCTTCACCCATCATTGAATCTTCTAGAAATATCTCTTACGTGTCATACAAATCTGTCATAACCGTTTCAGCCATGATCTCCTTACACACAATTCAAGATGCCAACACATCAAGTGGAGTGACACATCAACATGCCAACTAGACATGTACACTTACACTTAATTACATTATTTGTAAGAAATACATTTTACAAAAAAAATAATAAGAATAGGAATTATCCAAGGTTGAGACACCTTATTCCTAACATATAGTAATAACTGACTCACTAAATAACTTAATAACTTAAACAACCATACATCTCATAATATACAAATTAATCAATCAAACTCAGTTAACATCATATTTAACAAGGAAACCCAATATGAGAAAAATCTTTGTGGGAATTGTGACCCACAATAAAAATGTACCTTTCTGAAGTACACTCAGTTAAGAACATATCTTGTTAAAGACTACAAACACATTTGCTAGATGTGACCATGTTAAGGGATTTACCTCAGATCTGTTAAGATCTTCACCCTATTAGGAATGGCCTTGCTAGAGGACTTTAAACACTCTTTTGGAATGTCACCTACGTCTAAGATTCATAAATAAGACTGTTAAATCCACTCGATTAATAGATTTTCTTTGTTAAAAATGGTAATAAGAAATTATAAAACTTTGATCTTTAAATATAGAAACTACCTTTTTCTTGTGTTAGATCCTTTATGCTCACATAAATACTAGCATCATATACTCCATTTGTCTCTGCTCTTAGACTGTTGATTCTTCTCTTTCTTCTTCTCTTCTCTACTTGGTAACTTATGTTCTTCAGATTCTTCTGCTTCTAAATTCAACTCGATAGCATCATCCTCTCTGTTTATTTCTCATCCTTTATATAGACAAACTTTTTCCTCTTAGTCTCCTTACTTAGGTTTTCCATCATTTGCACTCAGTCATTTGATCATCCTCTTCTCAAATCTTAGCTCAGTAAATTGTTAACTTTTACCTCATAACTTGAAATTTTTATTGGAACTCTAATAATCTGGTTTAACCGCTTAATCTTCTCCTTAGATCTTCTCATTGAATTTTCTTTCCCATAGATCTTATAAAAAAATTCCTTTAATTCTTATCAACATCCAGATCATCATAGCTTCGTATTAAATTTTATCTTATCATCATGCTCAATCAATATCATGTAATTTGTAGCTTGCTTTGCAACTCGATAACTAACTTCATTCACTGCTCAATGCCTAACTCATTCTCAGTTCTTGGTTACTGAAACTGACTAACAAAACTCTATACTGACTAACTTTGTCTAGCCTGGTAGAGTAACTCTTTTCAGTCATAACTCAACTCTTTGCAATCTCTGACTTAATCAATCGAGTGTGTCGATTTGATAACATTAAATATATAGTAGAAAACAGCTATATCAACATTACTTAATCATTTTTTGATCTATATTTGTCACCCATTTAACTTCTCCTTCTTATGATATGGTAACTCAATAAACATCAATGACAAAAAAACAACTGATCTAACCATTTCTACAAACATGTATACCTATTATCACTCATTTTGCATCTTCTCCATCTTTTGATCAATAGAAAAGTACTTAGTCTATCATTAGATATAATACTTGGAACACTAGATCTGATATTTTTCTTGCATACATTAGCAATATGTGCAACCTTATTATAATTGAAACAAATTAGTTTATAAGATCTCTTACTAGATTTACTTTGATTCATCTTAGGTGCAGACTTTCCATCTTGATGGGTCTTTTTGGTACTTGAAGATTCACCAACCTCATAATTGGTGTATCCTAAACCATGACTCTCTCCATGCATCCTTTAATTCTTTAGTTTCTCATCAAGTTTTGCATAACTTTCATTGAATTTCTTGAGTAAATCATTTGCAGTCTTCAACTCACCTTTCAGTTGCTCATTTTATTTTCTCAGGTTTTCTTTTTCCTTAAGGTTTCTTGATTTTATTCATTTATCTAATGTAGATGTGCATGTAATGTACCAACCTCTTGGTCATATTTTAAGAGATCATCCATGTTAGCTTTTAGGGCTCCATCTTTATTTTTTAGGGCTTCTTCTACAATTTTCCTTGCATCGTTTGTTGCCTTCCTTGCTTCCATTTCTTCACCTATTCTGATTAAAAAAGCTTCTAACTCTCTTTTGATGTTCTTCTTGTCTTAATGCAACTTCTCATTCTCTTGAGACAATTCTTCCAAAGTTGCTTCAAATTCCTCATATCTACTTTGTTCAAATAGTTGGTCAAGTTTCTTAATGAGTTCATGTCTCTTTTATCTTTACCACTGGAGTTGTTCGTTCACCCTTTCAATGATATTCTTAGCATCTACAATTTTTTTCTCAAGTTTCCTTTGATATCTTAAACCCTCCATATTTTTCTTAAGGATCCTCCCCAAGTTGTTAGGCTTCTTCAAGAGAACTAGGCTCTGATACCAATTGTTAATGTTATAAGGCACTATGGAGGGGGGGTGAATCATTGCAACCACAGATCTAAAAAATATTTTCATCAAATTCAAAATTTACAAAAATCTAAAGCTAAATATAACATAAAATCTTAATAAAACATGCATCCACAAAATCAACATAGACACCAAATTTTTAGCGTGGAAACCCTTGTTAGAGGAAAAGATCATGGTAAGAATTGTCACCCACAAATATCACTAGTGCACCAATAAGATTTTCCCTATTAGGAGAATTAAAATACCCTACTAAGGGTATACCTGGTTAAGAGTATATATAGCCTAGTTAGGAGCTATTACAAAGTTTTGTTAGGAACTGCCTTTCTAAGGGATTTAAAACTCCTTCTAAGAGTCGCCTGGTTAGATAATTTAAACTTCAAACATGTTAGGATCTTGCATACCCTATTAGGAGTAATCTTATTAGAGGATTTTGATCGAAACTCTTTTAGAAATTTCCTTGAGGATGAACTCAAATAAAGTGATCATGATGTAGCACACTAGTCCTAACATATATGCTTCAGTACTGCTCAAATTGTTTCTCTAACCATACAAAATTTTCCTTAAAAAATCAAAATCATTGCAACATCAACAACCTTTTTTCTTTTCAATTTCATCTCTTATAAACATATTTAGGTTTGTAGAATAACCCTAAAATGTGTTACCTGATTCAGCCTGTAAATATCCATCAAAATTCATAAGCCATCATGCCAACATAGGAAATTTAAATCCTCAAGGTCTTCCCTCAACAATATAATTCAAAAATGAAATGATCATTGATGAATAATTGACCACTACCTCAATTTCATCACCTTGTCTTGACTGGTTGACTGTTCTAGCTGATAACACTGATGTTTCCTTCAAATCATCATATGTACGTTGAATATTCTTATGTGATCATAGATGTAGGATAACATGACTCTTTGGATATATCTTGACTGATCGTGCCATCTGAATATTCTAGATCATCACAACGCAACACATTTACCATGACTGACTGCAATATCACCGATTTACTGAATACTTAGAAAAATCCTTGTGTAATTACTTTCATCACTGGTATAATATATTCAATCAACCTAGAATATTTGTTTCCATCAATGAAAATACTACAACATTCATCACATGATCTAGGATAGGATCATCTTCATCATATGCCAACAAAAACATGTCACCCTAAATTTAAAAAAAAGTATCTTGAGATAAATAATGAAAATCAGCACGCTAGCACTAGACCTAAAATATAGGATTCACATATGAAAAATTCATACCATGCTACTATAGGACCCAAAGATAGGTCTTACATAAGATAACCATGTTACATAGCTTAAGCACCGAAAGATAAATATATTCTGGGGTTGATGGGATCACCACAACCAACACCATGGCTTGATCACCAAAAAAATCATAACCAACTGAAGATTAGCACCAATAATAAACTATTAAAACATAAAATATAACTTTTATACCAAAATTTCTGACATACTGCATGAATGACTGAATACCAAAGGATAATCAAAAGGAATTGTGAATATATCATCCATCCAAATACCATCCATACGATAACCAAAAATATATGCCACCATTACCAAACCAAGGATAAACATCCATAACATTTTTTTTCATATGATGTAGTACATGAGATAGATCAATTATGTTCGCCACTCAGAGCACAACCAATCGGTAGACTAGTTTTGACAGCAATGACAACAATGCCAATATTAATATCTAAATATTTCCTTCTATTCCCCTTTCCATTACTAGAGAAAAGGAATAAAATGATCAAATATTGAGTGATCCCCAACCTTATTATATAAAACCTTTGATTCATAGCTATAATTTGGGGGAATAGGGTTCCCTAGCTTCTATGGGAAAAACTAGGAAGCTTGGGCTTATTTCCACTTTAATTACCTTTGGAAGGAAAATGATCCACTTGGACCAAAGACTCCTAGGAACACGATGAATTAATTAATCCTTTATGGGGGTGTGGAAGATGAAAACAAAATTAGAAAATATGAATGGAGAACTTGGGTCTAAATAAGGAGGAAAGATTACTTTTACCATGTACAAGTAAACAAAAAACTAGCAAACAGGTTTTGATAGAAGATCTAGGAAGTATAGATAGTAAATAACTTGTGATTCAAATTTTGGGAAAAAGTGACAAGAGAAATATGGTTTTCATCACCTACTCCCAAGAATGGGGTCAGCTGGAGTGACCTACTCCTTATGCTTCCTAACAAAATAACTTGCAAATGTAGATCTTTGAATGTTCGATCTATAACTTTCCTCGTACATCTACAACTTGTTTTTGCACATAGAAAATAAGAAAATATAGAATCAAAAGGAGTTTTCATAAGTTAAACCCCAATTTAGGAGTCAATATTAAAATATAAATAACTTTAAATGTAAACTGAAACATGCTAATAAATAGCATAGGCTAGATCTAAGAATTGAGATGTCTTATACCTTGTTGATGTTCTTCTCTTTGAATGTGATCACAAATTTTGATGCAATTATAAGACTCCACAAGACATAAAAAGTAAAATATGAACACATTCTTCCATGATGGATATTAAAGATTTCCACAATGATAAATTTGAAGAATATCGTAGGATGAAATACGTTGAATTCTTGAATACTTGAATTCTTGAACTTGAGTTATTGATTTGACTTGGATGGCTTGAGAGTGGATTGAGATGGATAGAAAAATAAGGGAGGAAAGAATTATTTTATACCTTGCCTTATCATTTCATGGTATTAATCTCAAAGTAAGTTGATGCGGGTTTAAAATTCCCACTCAAACAATATAACCCTTTGACTAGTTTGAATTTGGGCCCAAACTTTAGGGATCAACTTGCCCAAGGTGACTAGATCCCTTAATGTGAGACCAAATTGGGACCTAAGGTCTAAAAATCCAAGAAATTCCATAATTTAATGTGGAACTAAGATTTGATTTCAAAATTGGGTATGAGAGGCCATACATCCTAAAATAGGGCCTAAGTGAGCTATAAATTGAATGCAAATGCAATTTGTGATGCTACAGGTATCCCACACTTTAGCATGGGTATGGGCCGATACACATACTCATGGTAAAGTATAATTATCATCATTAGTAGAGAGAGAGAGAGAGAGAGAGAGAGAGAGAGAGAGAGAGAGAGAGAGAGAGAGAGAGAGAGAGAGATGTGTTATGTTTTGTGATCCATGATATAAAAGAGAAGGAAGAGTCAAAAATATTCTAGCAAGTTGTGTTATTATAGTTCCACCCATCCCAAGAGAGATTTTAGTTCAAAGAGATATAAATATTCTACAAAGTTGTGATATTGGTTAACCCATCTTAGAAATATATCAGTGAAAAGGAAAGGTCAAATAGTCTAGATAGAGTTATGTTACACTAGTCAACCAATCCCAAATATATACACGGAAATCATTGTAACCATGCAATTCCACTAACAAAAAAGTACAAAAGGAAAACCATAGAAAGAATTGTATCCAAGGAAAATTTACTTAAAATACTATAAAACGATAACCAAGAAACACATTGTATCTAAGTAAATCCATTAAAAATGGTGCAAAAGGATAACCAAGGAAAGAATTGTATCTAAGGAGATATGCTAAAAATAGTGCAAAAGGATAACAAAGGAAAGCATTATATCTAAAGAAATCTACTAAATAGTGTACAAAAGGATAGCCAAGGAAAGCATTGTATCCAGTTAAATCTTCTATATTTAAAAAAATGAGGCCACATATATGCTCCCAACTTAAGATGAAAACATATAACTATGGTGGAATCTTAAGGAAAATAAGAACAAGGATACAAACCTTCAACACCAAGTAGGTATCCCTCAAGCAACAATGTGTATATAACCTTAGCCAAAGAGGCATAACTCTTGTGAGCTAGGGAAGAGATAATCATGATATATATTGCAACAAGTGTAAAGGAAAAATTTTGAGGGGTGCACAAAGAGAGGATGTAGATATCTTTTCTCAAAGACATCTAGCTCCAAGAGGAGTTCTTGAAAAAAAAAACATGATTGACCAAAAGACAGGAAGGATAACAATAATTCACACTCTCCCATTGCTATCTAAATGTATTCTTGATCAAGGGTAACACACTTTGGGATCCAAAAAGATGGATTTGTTTATGATAGACATATATTGTTATGAAAAGAAGATGGTGTAGCCAAGGATACATGCCTCTATAAAAAAAGAGATAATTTGTGAGTGAAATAAACTAGTACATGCAAAAAAGGACAACATACTATAAACAAACACCACTCAACCAAGGGAAGTTGAACCTTAGAAAGGATAAAGATATTGAAGAGGAACCTTCCCGACAAGTTTTACGACAAGGAAAAAGGACCTATTATGTTTCTCACAAATTATATTTTAAATGAGAGCATAGCACTATGTAAAACAAAAAGCACCCAATAAGAAAAGCTACTAAGGCTACATAATGTGGAACAACATAATAGGCGAAGGCAGTGCTAATGCACTACATTTTCATATTAAGAAAAATTACAAGATCCATTGTAAAATGAAAATAAATCTATCAACCAAATCTTAAAAAATTTGTCTAAATCAAATGCAATCAGCAATAGAATGAGAATGACTGTATAAAAAAAATTGATCTTTTGATATGTAATTTTTTATTCAATAAGGATATGGAAGTTTAACTATCTTTTCATATTTAAATTTCCAATAGATTCTTTTAGCTAAGGCCAAGTGATCCTGTATAGGTGGTGTGGCATTTGTTTATTTTGGAAAAAGGGTTTGTAAAGAAAGTGGAGGATTAGGACTTAAAGTAGAAGCAATGTTTGCTTGAGTTACAAATCCTAAACCATATATAGTAACTTATGTATGGGGATCTATAGGAAATTTTATTCCTTGTTCTATTATTTTAATACTTTTTCCAATATATCCTTGCTTAGATACAATTTCATAACCTATTTTATAATGTCTTTATTTGAGAGGGTGGAAGGATTTCATTTTAAGGTGTGGAAAGGTGTTGTGTAGGGATAGGTACTGGGAGGATTGATCTTTATAGGGAGATTATTAATCTTACCAACATTAATCTAATCCACTTTATCAGGTTGGGAAGAAGGTTAATCAAAATTTTCATGTTTTATCGATGTTATGTTAGGAAATAAATCATGAAAAAAGTGCATAATGTCTTCTTAATTTAGGATAATTTATAGTGAATATAATATATAGGAGAATAAAGAGGGTCTAGAGAAGTTTTTAAATTAACTCGTTTAGCCTCTTACATTAAGGTATCTTTGTGAGGAGAGGACATTTTAATCTCTAATGTGGTATCTCTATTGGGGAGATCATTAATAGGCTATGCTCCATGAATTTTCTAGGATGGGGACGTTTTAGGGGACAAGGACATGTTTCTGGTACGGGTATGATTCAAAGCCAAAATTTAGGGGACAACGATTAAAAATATAGGGGAATATATATATATATATATATATATATATATATATATATATATATATATATATATAGAGAGAGAGAGAGAGAGAGAGAGAGAATTCAAATATGCATATCATAAAATTGATAAACCATTCATCATAGACATTTTAGAGGCTCAATACATAGAAAATTAAAAGAAATCTAATACTAAGTACTTTCATTGTAAAAATATGGCATACATATAGCAAAAAAAATTAAAAAGCCGAAAGGCTCCAAGTATCATGCATGCAGTCAAAATGACATTAAGAGAAGTCCAACTAAAAATACTAAAAGTAAAAAGTAAACAATAACATAGAAGTTCAACTCCATAATCGGATATCCATAATAATCAAAATCAATAATGTATCTGCAAATAGTATATGTCAAATATATGGCTGTCCTCTAGGAATCTAAATCATCATAAAAGTCAGTCTTTGAGTCACTGGTAGGCTAAGGGTCTTCCTCATTCAATGGAACCCCAAGCAATCTTGGAGGTGTATCTTCCTCGTCAACTTGCATAGCATCCTTGGGATTAACATCCCAACATAATGTTGGAGTTTGACGATACTGAACACCCTGTCGATCATGTAGCCAAAATGCACTATGAACAACCACTAACTTCTTCGATTGTCTAGAGGTAAGGTTGTTCCTCTTGAACTAGGCCTACCTTAGAACTGCCCGCTATGGCTACCCTAGAACTAGGTCTTTTTATTTTTGATATTTGAGTTTCTTTCATAGAAACATCCATGCTATCACTACTTCCCTCATAGTCATTCTCACTATTGCTCATGTTTTCAGATTTTGCAATGTAATATAGTGCTCCAAGTTATTAAAAAAAAATTCAATGTTTCATTCAAAACACCCTTGATATGTGATGAAAAAAAAAAAAATGAAAACAAATGGAAATAAAGTTTGAAACAAACAAAAGGAAAATGAAATACATACCTAGAATGAAGAAGATATGAAGGCAAAACCTCCTCTTGCAACTCCAAAATGCAATCTTTCCTCACTGCTTTTGTTTTTCTATGTTGTCCTCTTCCTCTTAGAAATTTTATAAAACTAAAAATGAGAAGAAAATTTGCACTTTTAGTGTTTTAATGGTCAAAATAGGGTTTAGATTATTTTATTATAAGTTAGAATTCATGTGGGCCTCGCACAGTAAAATAAAAATTAAAAAAAAAAATGTTTTTTCTTGCCTCAATCGTCATCCAAGTGACAGCTGGGAAAAGGGGGATGAGAGTTAGTACACGGGATGGACAAGGGACGACCATGCCATCCCCAGTACTGATTCCCGTCCCCAAGTTTTATCTAGTCTCAATAATGTCATTTTGGAGACAGTCCTCAATTTGGCCTGTTTGGGGACGGCTTGGGGGATGCAAAAAAACCATCCCCGCATCCCCGTTCCGTCCCTAGTATGGGAACGGGTCAAAAAACATAGGGGACACATCCCCATGGAGCATAGTTAATAGGAGTATGGATTCTAGCCTCATTAATAAAATAAATCCTAGGAGAGGTAAACAAATTTTGTTGTTTCAATGTCATCTTTAGGATTATCACTTTCTACAAAATCTCATACGAGATCTACACATTCCATGAATTTTATTAAGAAAATTATGATATAACAACATCCAACATAGATAAAACCTCTATGAAATCATTTTAGAGTAGGAAATATCTTTGAAATTCTAATGATGTCATATGTAAGAGTGCCATGAAGGAATGCAAGCAACATGAAGTAGAATAAGCCATTATCTAACACAAAATTTTGATAAATGTAAGTAAAAAGCAATGTAATAACATGTGAAATAGAAAACTAGATTAATTTGGTAAATTTTATCTTGAAAATGAAATACACCATAGTAAAATATACTAATTAGAAGTATACAAGAAGTGTTGGGTTCATAAAAATATCATTTGGTGAACCTAAATCTCTAAATATAATGATTTGATGTAAATGGGTTAATGTAATACATAAAAATAAGAACTATACATCCAAATCAAAATGAAGCAAGATGTAAGATATCTCAGGTTCACCAAAATGTAATCTAATGAACCTAGATCTCTAGATGCATAAAATATAATAATGATATGATATGATGTAAGTATAGGTTAATGCAATGCATAAAAATTACATCTGGACATCCAAATAACAATGAATCAAGATGTTAAATGTTTTGGGTTCATGAAAATCTAATGTGGTTAAATAGGATTCAATAGCTTGTATGGAAAAAACTAGGAAGCTTAGGAATCTTTCCACTTTAATTACCTTCAGAAGATCCACTTAGCCCAAGGAATCTTAGGCACAAGGGAAATTTAGTAATCCTTTTTTGTGGGAGTGTAAGATGACTATGCAATTAGGGAAGAAGAAATGAGAAGCAAGGTCAAAATAAGGCAAAAATATGATTTTCAGCATGTACAGGTAAAAAAAACTAACAAATGAGTTCCGAAAATAGATCTAGGAATTAAAAAATTTAACTCACATGTACTCCAAATTTCAAGAAAAAGTGATGGGAGAAAGTTAGTTGGGGCGAACTTCTCTTGAGAGTGGGTTGGTGTGGATGACCTACTCCTTGCACTTATTGTCAAAATGACCTATATAATGTATATCTCTACATGTTCGATAGGTAACTTTTCTTGTGCATCTTTCACTTGTTCCTGCACACATAAAAGAAGGAAGATTTTGTGTAGAAAGGATTTTTCCTTAGTCAAAATTTGGTTTATGATTTAACATTTAAATAGAAGAAACTTGAACTATAAATTGAATTTTTTTGATATATACTAGAATTTAGATTTTAGAATTGAGATGTCTTATACCTTGTTGATGCTATGTTGATGCAGTGCTCTCCTCTATTTAGGAAAATTTGATGTGGTGTGACCTTAAGTGTCTTCCTTGCACCCAAATTAGATTAAGAGATTGGTCTACACCTTCAAAAAGATCATGCAGCAATTACAAAACACACTATCCTCCTAGAGGATATTAATTCTTCTTTCAAGAAAGTTACTTATACTTGATTTTAACACAAAATAGGAACCTATATGTTGTAGGGGATGGAAATATTCTAGGCAATTCAAAATTCTCTAAAAGAGATGATTTGTAACCCTTAAAAGTGTCTAAGAAATCAGAGAATGATTCTGGCTTTTAGGCCTTCTGAGCTTGTAGCCAAATTGAGCGAGTTTTAGGACTTAGATAAAAAAACATCCTAAAGAACATATCAAAAAAAGATTAGATCCAGACACCCTTTTCATATTTATATCAGACCCCAAAAGAATAGACTCCCAAACAGAAAGGAAAGTACCTAATACTCACTACTACAGGAGGCCTAATTAGGCATAGAAGGGTTGATTTCTTCTAGAAGTATTCACTAGTCAAAATACTCAGGAAAGACACCATTTATAATGTTTAAAGGGACCTTATAGAGACCACAATCCACCATCAAATTGATTTTTTCCATCCCCAAAGTGTTGTTTCTACTTCATTCTTATCTAGATTGAACCAAGCACATAGAGATGCTTGGCCTAGGGCTTGCAAGTAAAACTAGGATACTCATTCCCCTTCTCCCAACATTTTGTAATTTTAAAATAAATTGACCTTAATTTCATTTCCCTGAAGGGCAAGGAATTCCCACAGAGTGAAAGCATGTTAGGGTATGATTTGTGAAAAATGCCTATTCAGCTTCGGGTTTCTATGCAACCGAGAGAGATTTTCTTGTATCTTTTGATTCTGATCTTCAAAACACTTCAAACCAATTGAATTGTTTCCTTAATCCATTCTAGACTTAAATTTATCCACTCATTGTCTTCTTCCAATCCATACCAGTTCATACATTTTCAATTTGCAGACAGAAATTAGGGAAAATAAGGAATCTTTATTGATTTCAAAAAAAAATTATACCATCATGTCTTCCACCCACCTGAAAGGGCTTATTGAAGACTTTTCCCAATGGATCCAACTAATTTTTTAAGGTTTTGATAGTTGGGAAGAATATACAACATTTTTAGCAACTTTTACAAGAGTTGCTTGACAACATTTTCTAGCAATATGGAACTTTTTGCATTTCTTGCAAAAGTGCATCTTTCCCTTAACAAGACCTAAGTCTAACATCTAAGGGATCATTATTAACACAAAACATGATCAAAAATCCTAAGAAAACACCTATACTATACCAAACACAAAACATGCCAATTGACCATAGTCAAAGCCCAAGGTTTATAAAGACACCAAGAGTGACTAGGCCTTACAAATTGGATTATTAAAAACTCTTGAAATTATCGTGATGACCCTTAAGCATGGAGGCCCTTGGGTAAATCCTTTGAATACCCTAGGAAGATGATTTCTTTGAAGAGTGGAGGGAAGGTGTTCCTATTCCATACTCCCTTGTTTTGAAAACTCAAGTTTCACTTGAGAGCAATTTTTGAATAGAAGTTCCATGTTTGTGAATGCACTCTTCACTCATCCATATAGCATCAATGTTAGGTAGTCCCTTCCATTTAACCAAGTAGTATGTGTAGGTCTTCTTCTTAGTTTTCTTGAAAACTTTGGAGTCAAGAATCTTTTCCAACTGTAATGGTTGGCTTGGTGGCAAGGCCTTTATCCATTCTGCATGTGTATCTTCATCATCCTGCAAAGAATTATTAGATCATGCATCACCCTTAAAAAGGGTGAGATCACAAATGTTAAAGATAGGCGAAACTGAAATTTTTGGGGGTAAAGAAATTTCATAAGCATTGTCCCCAATTTTATGAAGTATTTGAGAGGGATCAATCTTCCTCATCTGTAGTTTAGTGTTCCCCCTAGGGAGCCTTTCCTTGTTTAGGTATGCCCATACTTGATCTCCATCCTTGAAAGTCACATATCTCTTATTCTTATCTGCTTGTTCTTTGTACTTTGTAGTGTTTTGAATCAATGTATCCCTGACTTGATCATAAATCTGTTTGATCCATGCAAACAAATTTTCACCATGTGCACTATTTTTAAAGTCACTTGGTAAGTCTCTCAACTCCATGACTACTCTTGGATGAATTCCATATTTCACTTGGAATGGTGTCTTCCTTGTTGACTTGTACACTAAATCATGGAAAGAAAATTCTTCTTGAGGGAAGATAGCATCCCAAGTCTATCCATACTATTTTGTTAGACACCTTAGAAGGTTGCCTAATGATCTGTTTACAACTTCAGTCTGCCCATCTGTTTGTGGATGATATGCACAACTGAAAGACAAATTTGTCCCCAACTTTTTCCAAAGGGTTCTCCAAAAATGCCCTTGGAATTTCACATCTATGCCTGAGATAATTGATGTAGGTAATCCATGAATCCTAACCACCTCTTTGAAGAAAAAGTTAGCAATTTTACTAAATCTGTTAACAATAAGAAAGATGATGTCCCTGTTTAATTCTTGGAATTCCTAGGAAAAATTACATACTCATGCTATCCCATAGATTTTTTGAGATTGGGAGTGGTTTATAGAGACCCTGATTGGTCCTAACTACTTTGGATCTTTGGAAAATAGTACATGCCTCAACAAACTTTCTGACATCAGTGGGTAGTTTAGGCCAATGATAGTTTCTCCTGATAAGTTCAAGTGTCTTATTAATCCAAAAATGCCCCCCTAGTGTGCTAAAATGATTCTATTTGATCATATTTCCCCTCATAGAGCATTTAGGAATACAAATTTGACCCCCTTTGAACAAAATACCATTCTGCAATAAATATTTTGAATAAATAGTGTTATATGCATCTTGTTAGTTCCTTTTTATGTTGTAAAGATTAGACAGCAACCTTTTGACCTTATGAAAAGATCTTAAAGAGAAGCCAACTCCAACTATTTATCAATATAATGAAAAGGACCAACTGAAAAGAATTCCTATAAAACTTCTACACTTTAGGTTCTGCTAAACCAAGGGGGGACACCCTGTAACACCTTCAAATATTCTTTAAGATGTCAATAAAGAAGTAATCTTACACAAGCTCAACATATCCAGGAGATACTAGTTAAATGGCTAATTATCCATTCAACATCAACCTTGAAATGGAGCATGAGATGAATAGAACACAAAAACTTATAAAGATACAAGACTTATTGGAGTTTATGTCTATATGTGCAGAAATATAGCCAACCTATAACTAGATATGTCACAACATAAGAACTCCCAATCTCAGATCATTGCCTTACCCATTGGGATATACTCTTGAACAAATACAATATACATAAGTTGATTATTATCAAAGCTTCCAATCCATGAATACAATTATCCCAAACCCATACTACTCATGAAATCATATTGCATACCTAGATGAATCTATGTATTAATTAAAGCATCATTAATTTGATCCTTGGTCAAAACTCTAAAACAACTACATACACATAGATAAGATCTATGCTAATGAATTAGAAAACTCATAACTCATCATATGAACATCACATGAGAGATTGGAACTAAGATCTTTGTATTAAGTATGAGGAAACAAACTTATCTGTACAAGATGTAATCAAGAACAACCACTGGAACAAAATGCCACGAACCTTAAACTTTATTTCTGGTCTTGAAACTAATCTAGTACAATTTCTACTATATTTCTACAAGATTTTCCAAAGTACTTTATCTTCTTACCGCCTGGTTACTGAAACTTTTTTAGAGTTTTTCAGAATTTTCCACTTGGATTTTTTTCCTTGGTCTTCTAACGTACGATATTTTTCTTTTACCTATCTTGTTTAAAATGTTGGGAAGCACTGCCACTTGTTGATTTTTATACCACATCATCTTCTCCTTGTTTTTCTACATTGCATTTGTCTTTCCAAGAGGTGAAAACCTCATCACTTGACCAAGGGAAACTAATGACCTCATCCTTTTTTTTGTTGAGCTCCTCCCAACTAACCTTTGCCTTTTCAATTTCTTCTTTCCAAAATTCAAAATATGACTTGGCTTTGTTAATAATTTCAATAGTTTTGACAAACAAAAGTGTACTTTCCTATTGGTTGTATTCCTGGTTCTAGTCTGTTTGCCAAGATTTTGTGATCTTCATTCTCTTTTCTTTCCTAAGGCCAGAAGTCTTTCACTTCCTTGTAATATCCTTGTTGAAATTCATAGGGTCTTCAGGTCAAAATCCATGTGAAAATGCAAAACCTTGAAACCCTAGGTCCTATTCTAAGCTAAAAAGAGAAAAAAATCCTAAAATGTTCATAATGCTTCTATTTTGGCGTTACCTTTTTGAAACAACTTAAGTCATGTGTTTAATACATAGTCGCCTAATCTCGTGATCTTAACAACATATTCCTTTTTGTTTTGAGACTTGGCGATTAACTATTGTCGGGATGTCTCTCAAGGAAACAGAATATTCTTTTTGTTTTGTGAGACTTGGTGGAGCCCTTCAGTTGTGAAGTCTCCAAATAAATAAACATGTCAGAAATTAGCAAAGGGGCCCACAAATGAGTCACGGTGTTGCGTGAATGATCCAGCAGTTAGTGAATTTTTACGAGACTTGGCGATTGCTTCAGTCGCCTGGTCTCTGAATTGGTTTTCAGTTATTTAATAAGTATAAAATGTTGGTCGCATGGTCTCTAGAAGAGATGACAGTTAAGAGAAAGGTGTCAAGACTTCGCGACTAACCAAATACAGTTTGGAATGAAAGACAGTCAGGTGGTCATTGGATTAAGATGCTAAGTCAGTTTTTTATTCAGCAATTCAGAGAAACGCAATGGAAGGAGACACGTGTCCAAAGGTGAAAGGATTAAGAGGTTTTATCACATGGTCTCCCAAAGGAATGAAGTCATCTGGCGATTAAGAGACTAAGGTTATAAAGTTCTTAGTTGTCGTGTAGTCTCTGAATTGATATAAAGGTATTAAAAAAATATTCAGCGACTTAGCGGAGCCATCGGATGTAAAGATGAATAGATCAAATGGTGGTCATGATTTCTTTAATCAAAAAGGCTTAAAGGTAAAAGTGCTCGCGACTTGGAGATAGTTGTTTGTCACATAGTCTCTGAATTAAAACAAAAAACCAATGCTTGTCGTGTAGTCTCTAAAATATTTGTCAAACTAACATTTATACTTAGCGATTAGGTGACTGAGGTTAATCGTGGGGTAGCATAAAGAAGAAATAACATTTAGCGACTCGGAGATAACTGTAAAAGATAAAGGTAACTGTCAGTCACAGAGTCTTTGAATAAACTATGAGTTAAGTATTTCATCCAGCGACTTTGATTTCTTCAGTCACGTGATCGCCAAAAATGACTATGGTTAACAAGGCAAAGAAAATAACACAATCGCTTGCTCTCCAAAAGAATTGAGGGTTATAAAGTTGGGTCAGCAACAAGGAGATAATACACAATCGCATGGTTGCTGAATATGAAATTTTAAAATAGGTGACAGTTGATGACAAGACAGCAATGAATGATTTGGCGTCCAATGACAATCTAGGAAATTGATTACTGTGTAAAAAGGGTAGCTATGATGTCTAACAAAGAGCCAATCACAAGGAGGCATGTCATCTCTTTTGAATTTTATAATTTTTTTCTAAAGATACACATATATAAATTTGATTTCTTTTCACACTCATGAACTACGGCTAGGTTTTCAATCAATTTCACAGCATGCTGAATTGAATACAGAATTGATGATTTTTCAAATGATGAGCCGTGTACTTGAAATAGTTACCATAAAGGAGTTGATTGAAGGCTAATTTTTAACTTATCTTGCTTTCAGAGTTACAGAGTGAAGAGGAGCTAGGTTTTCTAAATTGAGAGAAGAAATTGGTTAAGTTGCAGAGTACTCAGTTGATTTTCAAGTTGAATTGGCTGGGAAAAGTGCACAGAGAAGAGAAGTGAAGCCTGAGAGAAGATTTGCTTCAATATCGGTAAAGAAAAGAGCATTGAAGTAGAGAAAACATGAGTACAGTAGTCATTGTGGCTTCTACCAGTGGCAGGAGCAACGAGATAGATGATGATACTAAAGGAAAAAGGAATTATTCTGATGAATTCCTCAAATTGCTATCAAGGTCTACACAGAATAAAAGGGCAAATGCAAATGTTTTGACTGATGATTACTGCAATATCAGAGATGCTGACACTCTAAGATCAACATGTTTTTCTCTTTTCAACTACTTCTATAACAATTCTGATAAGGCCATTCCAGTGTCAAACCCTTAGACCTGTGGTCTGGCTAGGTTAATTGTCCCTAACGTCTATATAGATGTAGATTTGTTCTTAGGTCTTGCCAGTCACTATGATGTCCTATCCAAGACAATTAAGAAAAATGATGGCACTGCCCTACTTATCCTGAATAGAAACTCATTTATGCAAGCCTTTGGCTTGTACAGTACTATTTCCACAAAAATCAATATTACTAAACAAGAAGAGAGATATAGATTAAAGCCTAGAATTTCTAGGGGACTATTGCAGAAACACATGCATAAGGAGGTTAGGAATCATCTTACTCCTATACCTAGGACAGCACCCTATTTCTTCAAGAACCTTCTTTTCTATATTAAGTATATCGCCTATGCCCTGTGTAGAGTGTTAGGGAGAGATGGAGGAGCTAAGCAGATTAACGTTGGGATTTTAATGATGGTGCTAGACTTACAAGAGGTACATTCTAGAACCATTAATGATTACATACAATACATCATTGATGAGATGCATGAGGGTTTTATAGCAACACAGAAGAAGATAAAGGATCCCAAGGAAAAAGAACCTAGGTTCTTTCATTATTCCATCCTGATGCATCTACTCTTGGATTTTAACTTCGGGATCATGGATGCAAACAATTTGGATCCTCAAAGGATTTTTAAGGACAAGCCTAATCCCATTCAATTTTGGGTTAGGATTTGGAAGTATACATCAAAGGATTGTGATTACTGTGCATTTGAGAATTGGGTTGCATATCCAATAATGCAGAGCATGGGCATCAGCAAGACAAGACTCCCAATCAAGGTGCTCCAACTACTAAGACCTTGTGAATATGTAGAAAAATGGAAGGGAGATCATAATTGGGGAGACTTCTTCCTTGAGGAGAACTTTACCATGATCAGGGTATATGTATGTGTGCATCCACCTCATATCTTTCCCTACCATGTGCCATCAAGAGTTGCTGCCATGGAATTGATCTGGCAGCTTTTATTGATAGATAATGAGCATTTTGTGCCACATAGGAACGGGACCTTAACCCCTAGGCAATTCAAGATTTTCAATTTCACTATTGGCAAAGGCGCCATTGACACAGTCAGCCAGTGGTTGGAGAGCTGTAGAATTAGGGCAGCCTCATATAGGTACATTGATCCTGAGGGTTTCATGGCAGGAGTCAGAAAGCTTCTAACCCCCACAATCCCTAATACAAATTTTCATTGTACATGTATAGAAGAGCATGCAACAAGAAACCTTCTTGATGAAGATGAAATCGGGACAAGGGAGAGGATTCAGGAATTACTGAAGCTAGAAACACAAATAAAGAGAAATGGGTTATCTTTTGGAGGCTTGTATCCTGATTTTCCCTACTTTGATAGAACCAAAGCCATGATTGATAATTTCTATGTGCTTTGTGAGAAACTTGACAATGTTCTAGATAAGAGAGGACGCCAGGAGCCTGAACATTTAGAGTCAGAATATGAAAGTGGTAGTGATGGTTACTATGCCCAATCACCTTAATATGATCAGCCTCAATAAGATGTTGCAGAGATACCACAGTTGCAGGGAGAGGAGGGCCATATCATTGACCTAACAGAGGTCTCTCAGCCAGATGATGTAGAAGATCCTTCAACCAAAAGGCAAAAAGTTGACATGGGTTAGCCTTCAACTACTAGGTAGGAAAAGAAAAGCGATAAAGTAAGTGCCTTGGTTCCTGGGAATAGGTTATATGATCATAACCTAAGAAAATTGGTCGGACAAGGAAAGAAGAAAAAACTAGATGCAGAGGAAAATATTGAGTTGCCTCTCAAGTCATGTATTGATGAAAGATTAATACATCAGCAAAAGTTTTTAAGTGATGATAGTTTTATCAAGACTGATGAATTTAAAGATTTTTTGAGATGGCATAAGAAAGAGGAAATAAGAGCCCAATTGAAAGTTGATGGAGAAGAAAAAATAAAAAATGAGGCTCTATTGGCCCTACAATCATATGACCCTAACAGTGAGGATTTCTCACCAGATGAGGCCAGGCAGATGGTGATAAATAGTGGCATATTATTGGCTAAGGGCTGGGACTTAGCCTCAGCTTTCATTATTGATTAGATAAGGAAGCAGCCAGATTTGAAAATGGTAAATAAGGTACAAATAGGAGACATGATAAAGGGTTTTGGGTATATCCCAAAGTCTCAGGCCTTTTCCATGTGGAGCCTTTGCCCAAAAGACCAAAAACCACAGTTGGTAAATATCCAAGAGAATATGGTGGGCAATCAGATGGTCTGGTTAGTATAGAATACATGGGATCTAGAGATATCCCAGATTATGACACACTAGGCACACTTAAATGAGGAAAAGACCAAACAATTATCTGATAAGTGTAGCATTTTGATAGAAGAAACCAGTGCTTTGGCTAAAGACAGGGAGATGTGCCATATTAAAATACACCAATAGGATAAGGCAATTGCTAAGTTTCTAAAGCAACTAGAAGAAAAGCCTGAAGTGGTGTATGTACCTTCACAACCACCTTTGCGAATTGAGGAGAAAGCAAAGTTAGAGGAGGTGGTTGAAAAGGATGACATGGGAGAGAAGAAATATGAAATAGCTTTAAATGCATTCAGATGCATTTTACAACATAGAATTGATATATTGAAGGATAGGACAGATGTCATCCTCAATGCATATAATAAGTTGCCCACCCCACACACAGAGATAACAAGGTACCTTTCTATATTAAACCCTTATTTTGTTAATTGGTCTCCTAGGGTGCAACTATTTGAGAATCTTGCCTTTTTACAGCCTTTAAAATCAGATTTACCTGAGGTGGTGATAGAAGTAGGAGATGAGATTAAAAGGGTAAATGTGGCCTTATCATTCTTCAAGGGCAAGTTGAACCAAGTAGAGGTTAAATTGAGCATGTTTTCTTCAGATTTCAACAGATTTGTTCCTTCCCTTAGAGGAGAAGATGATCAGATAAAGGCCTTGGAGGTCTAGAAGAATGAGTTTGACAGTAAGATGCCTAATAATGAGGCATTCATTTTAGGATCTGATTTAGATATTGAAGGCTTTAATAAGATTTTGGATGAGGCCTTCAGAGCTGAAACTGACATCAATAAATTTCTAGTGGATGTCATGAGCATTACTGATGTCAGGTGGGACAGACGAAAGGCATAGGTACAAAGCACTCAGGACTTCAATTGGCCAACTGAAGATGAGGTGATAGCATAGAACCTGATGACTAGGCCCAAGAAGAAGAAGCCTAAAATTGAGGAGGAAATTCTTGATGAAGAGTAGAGGGGAACACTTGGTGCCTGATCATTGAGCACGGGGAGGTTAGCTATTTATAGAGATAAGTGTAAGTTAGCCTGTAATGATGGTCACTTAGTCTTGCTACAAATACCAAAAGCTATCCTGAACATTGTCAAACAAAGGTGCCAGATTTCAGAAAGGACAAAGAATATCAGATTTTTATCCTCTATTTTTGTCCTCCCACCGCTTCATCATTCCTTTCTTTTGTCTTTTCTATAATTTTAGGGTTAGGTTCCTTAAACCATCCGAAGCTTGTTGCATCCTAAAATAAAGGATTCCAAGATGGTTAAGGACCTATATATACGATAAAAGTTGTAATTTGTAAAAGAGATTAAATATATATAAAATCAACCTTTCTAGACTTCTATCTATGTCTTTCAAGCTTTCAAGATTTTTATGTACTAAAGCAGGATCATATTAATAAAAATATAGTGCAATTTTTCTCTATCTTCATTGTTGTCCCTTTAAATTGTTGTGTATTCTCTTTTATGTTTGAATTTGTAAGGCAATTTCAAGCATTTTAGCTATAAGGTAGCTATCTAATCACTTGCAAGTTTCTTTCAAGGAAAGAACTAAGTTTTGTAAGTGGTTTCAAGGAGCATAACAATAGTTAATGATTTGATACAATATCAGAGAGATGACAGGATAATTTGTAAGGAATTTTATCTAAATTGTATGTAAGTTGTAAGGTATCTTACAGTATTTTTTTTTTATGTATCTCTGTGAACTCTAAGTTATTGACTCTATAGCCCAAAGGACAAGCACTAGTCTAGAAAGTGATTTAATAATCTATCATTATCCAAACAATCAAATATTATTCAAACCAATCATTTTAAGAGTATTTTGTGTAAAATAAATTGTATCCCTAAGGGTTACAGTTGAAGTTTGTTGATTTCTTAAAGAGAAAATCAAATAGGTTTTTTCCTCCTAGATTCATAAGAGTTATAAAAGGAAAGAAGAAAGTATTTCTTGGTTATGTTGTTGTCTGCTATCATAAAGATATTGATTTGGATTTCCAAGCTTTTTCTTAGAATAATCATAGTCATCTGTATTCTTATATACATGTCCATCTAAAATAGATCATTCAACACATAAGATTCAATCCACTCTAAAGATATTGTTAAGACAGTAATCACTCATAGGTAAAACTTGCCTGAGTCAGTGGATCTCAAAAAAGGAGGTGGTAATAGATATCCCCAGTGTTATCAAGAACCTTATCAATTAGTGTTTTTCCCTTGCTTGAGTCATAGTGTCAAAAGGCATTAAGGGGTCACAGAGTTGTTTAAGATTTCAAATATCTTTTAGAGGCCTAGCAAGAAAAAACCCTAACAAATTGGCGACTCCGCTGGGGAATGTTTTTTAAGAGCATATTTAAAAAGTTATCCCAGAATCTGGTTGCAGAAAAATATTCATAGAATACCAAAGAAAGATCTTGTTTTGTTTCTAGTGGTTGTTTTTGGATTATCCTTTGATAATTATTCATTTACCCCAAGTTATTGGGTGGCGATTCTAAAATGAAATCTCTGAGATTAGTGCAAATTGAGTGAATATCTTTCAATAATGAATACTAGGTCAAGAATGAGAATAGATCCTCACAAAGTATTATATGGTGGACTTCCATCATCTGCAAGGATGGAGATGTCTTGGAGGAAAAATAAAAATCCAGTTAGCATGGATGAGACCCCTCCAAGAGAAAAGAGGGTAACATTAGGAGAGTAATGAATGTAAGTCAACATTCTCATGATGGAAATACATCAGAGTATGAAGAAGTGGTTGAAAGAGTGTTGGAAACACCCACAGTCACCTCTACTTCAAGTGAGAGAGAAGAGACTAGTACTTCTTGTAACCACCTAAATTTGGTCTATTCTAACTATGGACCCTATTTTCCCTAAGTGTGATCATACCCTCGATTATGCCCAAATGACCCTGTTACTGTTTGGCGTAATTCTTTGAATCAATTTAATATCCTAGGTGATTTTAATCACTGATTCATATTAACTATTATAGCCATGAAATTCAAATCAATTTTGACCAATCAAATCAAATCAAAAGTCAAATATGGCTATAGTATTTAATTATAAAGGAATTAAATAAATCCCAAAATCAAATACCCACTTGCAAATAACCCATCCCCCTAGCCTATCTAATTTAATTAAAATGGCTATAGTCCCCTAATTATTAAAAAGCAATTTCATTGTTTAAATAATTAATTCCTATATTTCTAAATGAATTAAATAAGTTTATTTCATTTATTAATATTCCCCTAAACCCCAACCTAACCCATCTCAACCACTTCTACCCTAGGTTCTAACCCTTCTCAACCCATTCACCCATGCTAATCTAATCCTAATCCTAAATTCTACTCTAACCCACCTCCTAATGTTGACACATTCCATTAAGGAATGATTAACAACTCAACCCACTTGAGAAAGTCCACTTTCTCAAGCTGGACTTTCTTAAAGTCCATTTTCTCAAGCCACTCTCTTACATCCTCCCTTGCCTCTTTAAGGCCTTCATTAATATGAAGACCTTAAGCCTATGTCTCTCCCATGCCTTATTAATGCCTTGGGCATTAATGGCTCTTACATATTCATTTATGAGTCTCCAAATTCATAAATGAACCTTGTCCCCCCTCTCTCTCTCCCATTCTTCTATAAATAGAAGCCTATTTTGAGAGTAAATAAGCCTTCACCTTAGATCAAAAATACATTGTTATGCTATTAGATTAATCCTAGATTTATATTTCATCTATTATATCATGCTAGTTCATTGTTTCCATTTCATCTTTTAAAGGTAGATTGCATGCTTTTTCACATTTTTAGCTTAAATTTGAATTAAATCCTTCATGCTAGGATAGTATTGGTCACTGATTTGAAGCATATTCTGAGGGATAAATATGAAACTAATCACACTCTTTCTAGTTAGAAGGCAATAGGCCGATATTAGGGGTTTTTAACATTTTGACTAACCATTTGAACTAATGCAATGACCTATTGAGTGTTTGTGTTGTTTTCAACAGGTACCCAAATACACATACACATTTTTGGTGCCCACCGTGGGGCCAAATTTTGATTTTAGCCTCGTCTTCTAACACTTTTTGGCAATTTGCAGCCTCAGGAATCGGGCACAGAATCGCAAATAAAATTGTAGGCTCGCATCCCAGATATGCCATCACACCCCGTAATTTCTGGATCGCATCTGGGATTTCTCAGATTGTATCTGGTTCTCAATCGCATTTGGTCAGCAAAGGCTCATATCTGGGGAATAAGATCGCATCCTGGATACTACATCGCATCTGGTTTTGAAGAATTCCCATTTGATTTATCTAATCCTAACAAGTTTGACAAATTGTGCTTTCTATGTTTTGCAGCCTAACAAGTGTTTTCAGGTACCTTTTGACAGGTTTCATGGAGTTGGAGTAGCAAAGTACTAACGTGGTTTTCATAGGTTACCAAACCCCTTCCGTCTTGACTTCTATTTTCCTGTTTTCACAACTTAAAACCATTTTTTTCCACTTGATAAACAACTAGATATTATGCTCTTTTCCTCTTGAGGAAAATTAGAAAATCGGATGTTGTCTTATCATTTGTGATGAAACTGGGAGTAAATGAACCACAAACCAAACTATTTAATTCATTTGGAAAAGTAATTGGATAAAACAATGCACTAAATATGTGGGCTCAATGAACAAACACATCATTTAATTACTTTTGGATCAGAAATTGAACAACTCATTAAATCATTGTGGTAATTAAACAAGACAAATTTCCCTTTCAAGCATCCTATTTTCATTAAAATAGGAACACTTAAATCAAGCTCAATATAGCTTGAGGGAAAGAGCATTATTTTAAGTGTTTGAGGAGAAAACGGCATGGAATAGGAGAGTATGCTCTTCTTCTTTTGAAGAATCAAAAATCTAGAACTCCTAAGCTTGCCAATCCTGGTTACCATTTTTTTAACAGTAGAGGGCCTACTGGTTGAGGAAAAAATATCCTGGGAACGACCCAAGTGAGGACAGGTCTTACGCCAACCCTTCCAACTCACTATAAATAGTTGCTTCCTTGTAGGCCAAAGCCTCAGAAGACGAAACTGGTTTTGTTCTTGGAATTTTGACATCATTCCTTGAACATATCGGGGTATATATAGAGCAGACCCACTTCAATCTTGCTTGCGAGACTATATTTATTCAGGTACTTATAGGGCTATATGCCTCAATTTTGCCTTGTGCAATTCTATGGGAGACAGTTTAGAATGGATTTCCCAATAATCTACAACACATTCAACTGAAAGAATTCCTGATTCATCCCTAAAAGGGTGATAATCTTTGTGCAAGGCAAAAAGTAATTGCCCCAAGACACTCGTCATATCATGCCCTCACTTGCATTTGGAGTCGGCTAATACATCATCATGACTGGAGCTATTGCATGCTTGGTGATGGCTGTATTCTGACTAGCATTTGAGTCTATGCCTAAGTCAACAAGAAAATGATTTTTATCCTCCACCCAGAGAATAGAAAAAAGATGTGTGTTTTGATCCACCCCTTCTAACAATGCAAAATTGTTTGACATGTCAAAAAGATCATTAAAAAAGATAAGCTCCTCATAACAATCAATAAATTTTATACCCTAGAGTACAAGTGTCTTTTACATCTGATAAATACCTCTTGATGCAATTTGGAGACAAACAGATTCACGTTCCTCAAAAATGCAAAATTTTCAAAATAGACTAAAACTGACAAGTCCATCATAAAATTGCATCCAGGATTTTCTAAGTTGCATCCTATATTTAGGATCATATCTGGTGCATCAGATCGCATTTGGTCAAGCAAAGAGTCGCATCCAGTTTTCTAGGATCGTATCCAGGGTTTAGGATCGCATCTAGTTCTGTCAGGGGCTCGTATCTGGGAGCTCGCATCCTGGGCAGTGGGAATTTTTGGCAGTCTTTCCTGGGAGGTCTCGATTGTTTTAGGTACCCTTTTTTCTCTTTAGCTGGTCCCTATTGTCTCTTCTGGTCTCCCTACTATTATTTTCAAACACTTTCAAAATGTCTACCTTGCATGCTCAGTCAGTCTTCCACGATCAGTTCAATACGTGTGGTCTATCCATTCTCTATCAGCAACTTGGTTCCCAGCTCACTATCAGGGCATTCTAACCCTCTAACGCTAGAATCATTTACATCCACCAAAAAAACAAACAGTGACTTCTACCTAGACACACCCACTTGAACGATCTGAAATCCTTGCTAGTACTATTGGGAAATGTTGACGAAGTTAAGAAACAAACTTCGTGGTTAACACGAGATGCAACAAGTACACAACTGAAGGATCCAAAGTACCTCCTAAAACATCACACTTTCAAGGAGAAACTTCTCACAATTACCTATTCGATCTTGATTCACCTTAAATGGGTAGCAACACTAACGATTGGAGTAAAGCCTTTGAGGGTTATGATGATGGAAAACAAGCACAATCCGTAGGAATGGAAGAGGAAGAAAGACCCAGGTTTGAACGTAATCCATTTGGGTCAGATAGTGATGAAGAAATCCCTGAAGATGAATATGAAAAGCTAAAACAAAGCAAAAGAGTCCACAAACTGTTGGAACGGATAATCGGAGATGACAAGGAAAAATACTTTCTCCATTTAGCATCCACGGGTGTCAAACTACCCCAGGATTACAATGTGAATGATCTCAAAGAAAAGGAGGTACCAGACCCCATATCCATCCTTACTAAATAGCTCAACCAAATGCAAACTAAGCTCACAAACCTCAAACAAGAAAAAGATAAACCAAAAACAAAATACTCTTTGATGCCATTTGTCCATTTCCTTTCAATAAAAGTATCACAATGGTTCTGTTTCCTCCTAATGTGGCAAGACCAAAATATGACAAGTACACTAGGGAAACCGATCCACATAACCATGTAAGAGAATTTTATGCTCTTAGCATTGAGTATATGCATGAACCCACTTACCTCATGCGACTGTTTCCAAGAAGTCTAGGAGGAAACACCATGGAGTGGTTTTCAAAATTAAATCCTAAAGTCAAAACATTTGAAGAGTTGATGCAATGGTTCATTCAGCATTACTCCTACAAAATCTAGCACGATGTCACCATGATGGATCTATGTAATACCAAGAAGAAAATGAGAGAATCCTTTACACACTTCCTACAAAGATGGAGGAAAATCTTTGCACGATATTCAAGAGTCATCCCTGAGACAGAAAAGATGGAGATCTTTGTTAATAATCTCATACCTAAATTGAGCTATGCTCTACAAATGCAAGATTCTCCTAGCTTCGATAGGATGATTAAGAATGCTCTCCGTATAGAAGAAGTCATGGTTAAAAAGGGGGAGATCACCCTTCAAAATGAAAACAAAGGTAGTAGCTCCAACTCCAAGCCTAAATGGTGGAAACAAAACAAAAATGTTGTCAATGAAGGAGTAGTTGATGCGTCCAACATTAATTCTAAAAATGAAGCATTCAATCTTACCAATGGTATGCAAGCAAGCAAGGAGGCTAAAATAACACCTCCCATTCCCAAAGCCAACAATGATAATGACAAGGGACGAACATGGAATTCCAAACCCCAAAGAACATTCACACCTTTGGGATAACCTCTTGAAACCATCTTAAAAACATTGGTGGACAACAAGGTCCTTACGATTCCTGATTCTAAACCTTGGGAACCAATGGTCAAACCCAGATGGTGGGATGACAACTCTTACTATGTCTTCCACAAAAACAAGGGATATAAGACAAATAATTGTCTCAAACTCAAGCATGTTATCCAGGACCTCATTGAAGGGGGTAAAATCAAGGTGGATGGACACACTAGAAATGAAGATCACATAGCATTTAATAAACCATTCCCCAATAACAATCAAAGAGAAACATCCAAAGGGAAAGGTAATGAGGTACACTATACTTATTCCAAGAATGACAATGTGATCAATATGCTCAACATTAAAAATGAATCTGTCAACATGGTCACCATCAAAGGAGCCTCATCCTCCACAAACACTATCACCTGAAGCCAAGCATAGGTTATGATCAAGGGACCTCCAAAACAGACATCTACACCCAAGATTTCTATTATCAGTATACCTAAACCAGGAACAAAACATGTGGTCACTATCCCTGGAGTGAGATATGACTTGGTGGATCAATTGCAAAGAACTACTGCCAAAATTTCCATCTTCGAATTACTCAAAATATCCACTGTGCAAAGAGAAATCCTAGAACAAGCTGTACACACTGCTAATGTTCCAAAGGATATAGACATAAAAAAATTCCAAGCGATGGTCAATCATATTTTAGCACCACACTATCTCTCCTTCTCTAAGGAGGATGACAAATCATTGACCCATCCACACAATCAACCCCTCCATATCAAAGTTCTTATTCATAAATCCCATGTTAGGCGTGTATTGATAGATGGAGGTGCCAGATTAAATATCTATACATTGGATCTTGTCAGGAGGCTAAGCCTCTCGAAGCAAACAATTGACTCAAGAAATAAAATAACCATCAAAGCATATGATGAGGAAGAAAGATCCCCCTGAGGTATTATTTGTCTACCCATCAGGGTGGGACCAATCGAAAGAGATGTAATATGTCAAGTTCTGGATCTACCACTAGCCTACAACATTCTACTAGGGAGACCATGGATCCATGAGACGCAAGTTGTACCATCTACCTATCATCAATGCATCAAATTCCCACATAATGGAATAGAGGTAACAATTCCTGCAGATGCCAAGTATGCTTGCAATAATATTAAAGCAGGTAGCATGATCCCACACAAAAAGGAAGCTATGGACACAATTACTCCTGAAACTACCAAAGACATGGTCATGAAGGGCTTTAACAAGACATTGAAACTTCAAGAAACAGGTATGGGAGAATACAAGTTGGACCTAAATCCCTCCCTGACAGAGCTTCCAGTATCATCAAGATCCTACGGAAAACCATCATCAAAATTCACACCTCTCATAGTACAAGAACCAAAAGTACACAAAGCTACTGGTATGATAAAGGCATCCATGACTTCTTCAGATAACACAGAAGAGTAGGCAGTCTTAAATTGGCTTTACAAAGAAGAACCAATGGACTCTAAGGTCAAAAATGTAAAGATATCCCCAGAGCAGTATGGAAAGGGATATGAGTTCCTCAAACAAATGGGATACAAAGGAAAATGACCTCTGAATGACATAGGATGAGGGATCATTGAACCTATACCCATGGAGTTCTGCCTTAATAGAGATAAAATAGGATTAGGCTTCAATACTCAACCTAACAAACCTACCTCAAAGAAAATTCCACCTTCTGAAGCAGAGAGTCATAAAATAGATGAACTAGCCTCAGACCCATGGCTTTATGAGAGATTGCTACATATTGGTACAAAGAATCCTGAATATCAAGGAGAACGCTATGTACCTAGTTTTGACGTACCTCAGGATCTTCATGCTCCTTTGCTAGAACAACTGCCCATTCAAGAGGTGGGAGACAACGTCACTACAATCACTCAAGAGGAACCCCGGCCATAGAATTTACATCCTAACTGGGGGAAATTGGTCACTATTACACATGTCCTAGATCTACCTCACTTTGATCTACACGCAGCTAACCAAGTTCATCAAATAAACATTGCTGAATATTTGAATAGATCTGATGATGTTGTTACAGACTCTCATAACTATGAGTATGATCGGTTATCTATTACTTCTGAAGAAATTGGGATAGACATGATTCACATGTTTTTAGCTCCTGCAGCTCCTAGTAGGCGACCGAACATCCCTTTCAATGACAGTGATCCTCCTGAAGCAGAAGAAGAATTCCTTCCTCCAATCATAGACGGAGACACTGGCGAATACATAACTCTATGAGAATTTCATAGGCTACAAGAAAGAAGCCTTCTTTTACAAAGAGATAATGATGATTTATCTACTAATGAGTCACTAGAGTTTGATCCATATATGCCTAATAATGACCCTTTTAACAACGATTTCACTCTTATTGACCTAAACATCGAAGACATTAACTTAACAGACTGTGTCATGTCGGTTAACAATTTTGTTGCTAACACGATGCTGTCCTTCTCTGAACCTACCTCCCTAAAATTGGTACTTCCAAATCTCATTGATTGGATTGAAATAGATCCTACACCTATGCTCAACTTTTCCAATAACTACTCCCTGGCTTGTTACCTTAATTCTTGTGAACCTCACCCTTCTTCCACCAATACAAGGAGTGAGAACATGTCACAGGAAGATATCAAGTTTCTTAGTCACAAAGTGAAAAATAAAAAGAAAAAGCAGACTGATGGTGAAAACCACTCTGTGGCAATATCAGGTCCCAAAATAGTAAAGCAAAAAGATGTATCCGATGGTGAAAACCTCTCAGACGTGCCAAAGAATGAGACTCTTGAAATCCTCCCTGAACACTTTCAGGAAAGATCTTCAGTATTAATTGAACCAACACAACCAGTGAACTTGGGCACTGATGAAGATCCTCAAATAGTCCATCTAGCACAATCCCTATCAGAAGAAGAAAAGGTACAATTCATAGAATTCTTAAAGGAGAAAAAGATCAACTTTGCCTGGTCCTACACTGATAGCCAGGAACGGATCCCAATCTCATTATGCATCACTTATCTATAGCTCCTAGGATCAAGCCCGTGAAACAAAAATTGAGAAAAATGCATCCTCATGTTGCATTACTAGTGAAAGCCGAATTAGAAAAGTTGTTAAAAGCTGGATTCATTCGGGCCATTGCCTATGCAGCTTGGATCTCCAATGTGGTCCCTGTCTCTAAAATTGATAAATCTATTAGAATCTACAAAAACTTCATAGATCTCAAGAAAGCATATTCGAAGGATGATTTCCCTCTACCAAATATTGACATGATTATAGACCTTACAGCTGGCTACCAGATGTATTCCTTAATGGATGGATTCTCGTGTTATAATCAAATCTAAATTGCCCCTGAGGATCAAGAGAAAACCGCATTTACATGTGCATGGGGCACATTTTTCTGGAACGTCATGCCATTTGGGCTAAATAATGCCAGAGTGACATATCAAAGAGCTATGACAACCATATTCCATGACATGATGCACAAAAACATGGAAGACTATGTCGATGACACACTAGCTAAATCCAAAGAAAGAGGCACTCATATTGCAGATTTAGGAAAAATATTGGATCGAATGGAACAATTCCAACTCAGGCTCAATCCAAATAAATGTGCCTTTGGGGTTCAATTAGGGAAACTTCTAGGATTCATAGTATCAGCTAAGGGAATCGAGGTAGATCCGACAAAAGTAAAAGCTATTCTAGAAATGACTCCTCCTCACAATATCAGTCAAATGAGGACACTACAAGGGAGACTCCAATCTATCAGGAGGTTCATGTCCCAACTTGCAGATAAAGCACAACCCTTTACTAAGCTACTACATAAAGGGGTTACATTCAACTGGGAT
>MU224282.1:75626-96862 GCA_018584345.1 Thuja plicata
GGCGACAACGGTCTTTCTTTTCCTCGGTTAACTCAAGTCCTTCTAGCGATCAGGCGACACAAGCAAAAATCTAAGTCGCGGGGAGTTAACCTTAACCCAGCATTCTTCTCCAGACTTGGCGACAAACTGTTGCATTTAACTTTTCATGATAATCGCTAAGTCGCTGGATGCTCATTTCTCATTTCAAGACTATACAAAAACCTTTAGTCGCTGAGTCGGGTGATAAGTTCAACTTAACCTTATCATATAGCACATGCCTTTATTCTGTTCAGAGCGACTTCGTGACATGCCTTAATCGCTAAGTCGAAAGGACTTTTTCCCTGGGGCACTTTTATCACCAGACTACACGGCCACCGTCAGATCTCTTCATTCCTTCATCTCACGATTGTCGCATAATCGCCATTCACCTCTTCATGCCCTTAAATCATCAGGAGACTTTGCGACTGAGGGTGAAAACACTTTTGTCTCCTTATCGCTTGATCTCTTTCCTCCTTCTAGCAACCTCCCGACAACCATTAGTTCTGTGAAAGATGTCATCTATTATTTGGTCCACTTTATGCATTCTGGAAAGCTGAGTAATTATTCTGCTCTGGCGACATCCCGACTGAGGGAAATCACTTAACATGAAACCGTTAGTCGCTGAATCGGGACTGTTACCCCTTAACTGCCAATTTATCACGAGACCATGCGACTTAAGGAAAGCTTAGCTGTTTGAATGACCTGATCTAGCGATCATGCGACATGAAGTGAATCGCGAAGTTGGAGAACATTTTGTTGACTCTTTGACCTGTCTCACGATCACTCGACTGAAGTGGGTCCCGTTCCTTTTAAAGCTTTGTGTTATGAAATTCAAGCGACAACCCGACTAAAGAAAGATCGCTAAGTCTCGAGGCATTGATGGAATATTTTGTTTTTTCAAGAGACTACGCGACATAAAGGAAAAGCTTGATCGGAAGAAGATTTGGCATATTCGTTCTGGGTAAAGCGATCAAGCGACCCAACTTAAAGCACATGTCTCGAGTGACTTTAAAAAGTAACGATAAAACATAAGACATAGCTAAGGGTTTAAACATACATCGTTTAATACTTGGCTTACTAGGGTTTTTAGGGTTTTGACAACTTGGGCAATATTTAGGCATGAAAACCTGAAAATTTGCAGAGGGCAAGGCAAGGAACAGGGCAAAATAGCAAAAATAGGAAATACAACCAAGATAAGCAATGCCAAGATTGAGGATTTAGAAGAAATAAACTTAGGATCTGAAAGTAGTCCTTGAATAGTTTATATTGGGAAAGGTTTAGATTCTCACATAAGAATAAATCTGATTAAATTACTGAGAAAATACAAACATGTCTTTGCTTGGTCATATGAAGACTTGAAAGCATATAGAGAAGACCTTTTTCAACATGAAATCCCATTGAAATCATATGTGAAACCATTTAGGCAAAAAAAAAGGCCTATTAACCCCTTGTTGGCTCCTAAAATGCAATAAGAGTTGATGAAACTCAAGGATGCTGGGATAATCTAGCCTATCAGACATTCAACTTGGGTATCAAATTTAGTGCCAGTTAGAAAAAATAATGGTGATATCAGACTATGTGTGGATTTCAGGAACCTAAATATTGCTTCATTAAAAGATAACTATTCATTACCCAATATGGAAGCAATGTTACACAAGGTGACTAGTTGTGAGTTGATTTCTATGATGGATGGTTTCTCAGGTTATAACTAGGTCTTAGTTAAAGAGATAGAGTAGTATAAAACTGCATTTACTACTCCATTGGGAACTTATGTGTATATCAGAATGCCTTTTGGATTAATAAATGCAGAGGGCTATGGATGTTTCTTTCAAGGAATTCATTGATCTATTCATGGTTATTTACCAAGATGACTTAACTGCATATTCCAAAAGAGCTATTGATCATTGTGATCACTTGGGTAAGATTTTTAACAAAGCATTGGAATATGGTGTTTCACTAAATCCTAAGAAGTGTCATTTTGCAGTCAAAGAGGGGAAGTTGCTTGGACATATAGTGTCTAGAGAAGGGGTAAGAATAGACCCTGAGAGAGTAGAAGCAATTCAAAAGGTGATTGCTCCAAAGAACTTAAAAGGTGTGCAATCTTTCTTAGGGAAGATAAACTTTGTCAGAAGATTCATAGTAAATTTTGCAGAAATTATTAAACCCATTGTCAAATTATTAAAAAAGGATGCCAAGATTTTTTGGAATGAAGAAGCTCAATAGGCATTTGAAAAAATAAAGAAAGCAGTACAGGAGGCTCCAGTTTTGAAATCTCCAGATTATACTAAACCTTTCTCTTTGTTTTCATTTGCATCATTCCATACAATTGTTGCTATTCTACTTCAAAAGGATGAACAAGGATTTGAACATCCAATAGCTTTTTACACTAAGTCCTTGCAGGCTGCAGAGCTTAACTATTAAATAATGGAGAAACAGGCTTATGCATTGGTAAAGGCTATGAAATATTTCAGGCCCTACATGGTTTTTTCTAAGGTACAGGCCTATGTTCCTCATTCAGAAGTAAAGGATATCCTTACACAATTATAGGTAACTGGTAAGAGATGTAAGTGGATCACAAGAATTCAAGAATTCAATCTTGAGATCAATATCACCAAGTTAATAAGAGGACAAGGTTTGGCAAAGCTCATGACAGAAGAGAACCTAGATTTAATACAGCTAAATCAGACAGAAATACAAGACCAAGCCATTACTAGCATAAAAAGGCAACCATACTATACTGATATTGTATTCTTTCTTAAAAATGCTAAGTGTCTTGTTCATTTGTCTGAAAATCAGAAAAGGAGTCTGAAACTGCAAACTCAAAGGTACACTCTGATCCAAGGCGACTTGTTTTGGAAAGATAAGAATGGTGTACTATTGTTATGCCTTGATAGATACCAAGCAAAAAAAATTTTGACTGAAATGCATGAAGGAGAATGTGGAGGTCACTTTTCTGCTATAACTATCACCCATAAGATTTTAAGGGCAGGGTATTATTGGCCTACTTTATTCAAGGATACTTATATACATGTCAAAAAATGTGAACCATGTCAAAGGTTTTCCAATAAACTAAAATTTTTAGGTGCTTTGTTACTAAACCCAGTGAGTACTGAGGCTCCTTTTGTTATGTGGGGGATTGACTTTGTTGGTGAATTTTAGGAAAAGTCTAGTTGAGGACATAGTTGGATATTGGTTGCCACAGATTACTTTACAAAATGGATTGAATCTATCCCTACAAGGAAAGCAACAAGCAAGGTGGTTACTGAGTTTCTCATGGAGAATATTATAACCAGATTCGGTGTACCCACTAAGTTACTGATGGACAATGCTATGAGTTTCAAATTAGAAGAAATGACAAGTTTCTGTGAAAGGTATGGGATTACAATATCATACTCATCCCCATATCACCCATAGGCTAATGGACAAGCTGAGTCTAGCAATAAGAGTATACTGAAGATACTGAAAAGGAATCTGGAACAAAATAAGAGAACATAGCACACAAAGTTGAAATTAGCTCTTTGGGCTGATAGGATAACACTCAAAAAGGCAATTGGTAAATATCCTTTTGATTTAGTGTATGGATTACAAGCAAGGTTTCCAATTAACAATTTATTTCCAATATGTCAATTTATACATCAAGAACATTTAGATGTCTCTGACAATATGCAAGATAGAATGATACAGCTGATTGAATTGGATGAAGCCAGGAGAAATAGTCAGAGAGAAAATATAAAATTATAGCAGAAGATGAAGTATATGTTTGACAAAAGGGTTACTGAGAGAAAATTCTAGGCTAGTGACCTAGTTCTCCAATGGAATGCAAGAGTAGAAGACAAAGGTAAGCACAAGAAATTTGAGTCTTTGTGGCTAGGACCTTTTATTATTTCAAAATTTTTTGGCAAAGACTCTTATTTATTGAAAAATATGGAGGAAGAATATTTTCAGTTGCCTGTGCATGGGAAATTCTTGAAGCCTTTCTTTAATTAAAGATCAAAGTAATGCACAAGTAAATATGTATCATATTGTACATAGTTTCCCTTCTGTTTTAGGTTAGTTGGTCTCTTCTTCATTTTTTTGAAGGGTCTGCAACCAGCGATTCTCTGGTTCTTGCCCATAAACTATGTTTAGTCAATCCTCAGGTAGAGCCACTGTTGGTTGTATTCCTAGTTCTGGTCTGTTTTCCAAGATTTTGTGTATCTTCATGCTCTTTTCTTCCCTAAGCCCAGAAGTCTTTCAGTTCCTTGTAATATCCTTGTTGAAATTTATAGGGTTTTCATGTCAAAATCCATGTGAAAATGCAAAACCTTGAAACCCTAGGTCCTGTTCTAAGCCAAAATGAGAAAAAACCCTAAAATGTTCATCATGCTTCTATTTTGGCGTTACCTTTTTGAAACAACTTAAGTCATGTGTTTAATACATAGTTGCCTAGTCGCATGATCTTAACAACAAATTCCTTTTTGTTTCGAGACTTCGCGATTAACTATTATCAGGATGTCTCTCAAGGAAATAGAATATTCTTTTTGTTTTGTGAGACTTGTCAGAGCCCTTCAGTCGTGAAGTCTCCAAATAAAGAAACATGTCAGCAATTAGCAAAGGGGCCCACAAATGAGTCGCGGTGTCAAGTGAATGATCCAGCAGTTAGTGAATTTTTATGAGACTTGGCGATTGCTTCTATCGCGTGGTCTCTGAATTGGTTTGCAGTTATTTAATAAGTATAAAATGTTAGTCATGTGGTCTCCAGAAGAGATGACAGTTAAGAGAAAGATGCTGAGACTTCGTGACTAACTGCATATAGTTTGGAATGAAAGATAGTCAGGTGGTTGTTGGATTAAGATGCTAAGTCAATTTTTTATTTAGCAATTCAGAGACAAACAATGGAAGGAGACACGTGTCCAAAGGTGAAAGGATTAAGAGGTTTTGTCGTGTGTTCTCCCAAAGGAATGAAGTCATCTAGCGATTAAGAGACTAAGGTTATAAACTACTTAGTTGTCACGTAGTCTCTAAATTGATATAAAGGTATTAAAAAATATTCAGCGACTTAGCGGAGTCGTCAAATGCAAAGATGAATAGATCAAACAGTGGTTGTGAAGTCTCTGAAACAAAAGGCTTAAAGGTATAAGTGCTCGCGACTCGGAGATAGTTGTTTGTCGCGTAGTCTCTGAATTAAAACCAAAAACCAATGCTTGTCGTGTAGTCTCTGAAAGACTTGTCAAACTAATATTTATACTCAGCGATTAGGCGACTGAGGTTAATCGTGGGGTAGGATAAAGAAGAAATAATATTCAGTGACTTGGAGATAACTGTAAAAGATAAAGGTAACTGTCAGTTGCGGAGTCTCCGAATAAACTATGAGTTAAGTATTTCATCCAGTGAATTTGATTTCTTCACTCGCGTGATTGCCAGAAATGAACTATGGTTAACAAGGAAAAGAAAATAACATAGTCACTTGGTCTCCAGAGGAATTGAGGATTATAAAGTTGGGTCAGTGACAAGGAGATAATACACAGTCGTGTGGTCGCTAAATATGAAATTTTAGAAAAGGCGACAGTTGATGACAAGACAACAATGAATGATTTGGCGTCCAATGACAATCTACGAAATTGATTACTGTGTAAAAAGGGTAGCTGAGATGTCTGACAAAGAGCCAATCACAATGAGGCATGTCATCTCTTTCAAATTTTATAAGGTTTTTCTAAAGATACACATATATGAATTTGATTTATTTTCACACTCATGAACTACGTCTAGGTTTTCAATCAATTTCATAGCATGCTAAATTGAATACAAAATTGATGATTTTTCAAATGATGAGCCATGTACTTGAAATAGTTACCATAAAGGAGTTGATTGAAGGCTCATTTTTAACTTATCTTACTTTCAAAGTTAAAGAGCGAAGAGGTGCTAGGTTTTCTAAATTGAGAGAAGAAATTGGTTAAGTTGCAGAGTACTCAGTTGATTGTCAAGTTGAATTGGCTGCGAATAGTGCACAGAGAACAGAATTGAACCCTGAGAGAAGATTTGCTTTAATATCGGTAAAGAAAAGACAATTAAAATAGAGCAAACATGAGTAGAGCAGTCAGTGTGGCTTCTACTAGTGGTAGGAGCGACGAGATACATGATGATACTAAAGGAAAAAGGAATTATTCTGATGATTTCCTCAAATTGCTATGGGGGTCTACACAGAATAAAATGGAAAATGGAAATGTTCTGACTGATGATTACTGTGATATCAGAGATGCTGACACTCTAGGATCAACAGTTTTTTCTCTTTTCAACTACCTCTATAACAATTTTGATAAGGCCATTCCAGTGTCAAACCCTTGGACCTGTGGTCTGGCTAGGTTAATTGTCCCTGACGTCTATATAGATATAGATTTGTTCTTAGGTCTTTCCAGTCACTATGATATCCTGTCAAAGACAATTAAGAAAAATGATGGCACTGCCCTGCTTATCCTGAACAAAAACTTATTTATGCAAGCTTTTGGCTTGTACAGTACTATTTCCACAAAAATCAATATTACTAAACAAGAAGAGAGATATAGGTTAAAGCCTAGAATTGCTAGGGGACTATTGCAGAAACACATACATAAGGAGGTTAGGAACCATCTTACTCCTATACCTGGGATAGCACCCTATTTCTTCAAGGACCTACATTTCTATATTAAGTATATTGCCTATGCCCTGTGTAGAGTGTTAGGGAGAGATGGAGGAGCTGAGAAGATTAATGTTGGGAATTTAATGATGGTGCTAGACTTACAAGAGGTGCATTCTAGCACCAGCTATGATTAGATACAATACATCATTGATGAGATGCATGAGGGTTTTGTAGCAACACAGAAGAAGATAAAGGATCCCAATGAAAAAGAACCTAGGTTCTTTCATTATTCCATCCTGATGCATCTACTCTTGCATTTTAACTTCGGGATCATGGATGTGAAAAATTTGGATCCTCAAAGGATTTTTAAGGATAAGCCTAATCCCATTTAGTTTTGGGTTAGGATTTGGAACTATACATCCAAGGATTTTGATTACTATGCATTTGAGAATTGGGTTGTATATCCAATAATGCAGAGCATGGGCATCGGCAAGACAAGACTCCTAATCAAGGTGCTCCAACTACTAAGGCCTTGTGAATATGTAGACAAATGGGAGGGAGATCATAACTAGGGAGACTTCTTCCTTGAGGAGAACCTTACCATGATGAGGGTATATGAATGTGTGCATCGACCTCATATCTTGCCCTACCATGTGCCATCAAGAGTTGTTGTTATGGAATTCATCTGGCAGCTTTTATTGACAAATAATGAGCATTTTGTACCACATAGGAAGAGGACCTCAACCCCTAGGCAATTCAAGATTTTCAATTTCACTATTGGAATAGGTGTCATTGACATAGTCAGCCAGTGGTTGGAGAGCTACAAAATGGGGGCAGCCTCATATAGGTACATTGATCATGAGGGTTTCATGGCAGGAGTCAGAAAGCTTCTAACCCCCACAATCCCAAATACAAATGTTCATTGTACATGTATAGAAGAGGATGCAACAAGAAACCTTCTTGATGAAGATGAAATCAGGAGAAGAAGGGAGAGGATTCAAGAATTATTGAAGCTAGAAACACAAATAAAGAGAAATGGGTTAGCTTTTGGAGGCTTCTATCCTGATTTGCTCTACTTTGATAGAATCAAAGCCATGATTTATAATTTCTATGTGCTTTGTGAGCAACTTGACAATGTTCTAGATAAGAAAGGACCCTAGGAGCCTGAACATTCAGAGTCAGAATATGAAAGTGGTAGTGATGGTGACTATGCCAGTCCACCTCAATATGATCAGCCTCAACAAGATGTTGCAGAGCTACCACAATTGTAGGGAGAGGAGGGCCATATCATTGACCTAATAGAGGTCTCCCAGCTAAATGATGTTGAAGAGCCTTCAGCTAAAAGGCAAAAAGTTGACATAGGTTAGGGTTCAACTGTCAGGTAGGAAAAGAAAAGGGATAAAGTAAGTGCCTTGCTTCCTGGGAATAGGTTATATGATCATAACCTAAGAAAATTGATCAGACAAGGAAAGAAGCAACAACTAGATGCAGAGGAAAATATTGAGTTGCCTCTCAAGTCATGTATTGATGAAAGATTAATACATCAGAAAAAGTTTTTAAGTGATGATAGTTTTATCAAGACTGATGAATTTAAAGATTTTTTGAGATGGCATAAGAAAGAGGAAATAAGAGCCCAATTGAAATTTGATGGAGAAGAAACAACCAAAAATGAGGCTCTATTGGCCCTACAATCATATGACCCTAACAGTGAGGATATCTCACCAGATGAGGCCAGGCAGATGGTGTTAAATAGTGGCATATTATTGGCTAAGGGCTGGGACTTAGCCTCTGCTTTCATTATTGATCAGATAAAGAAGTAGCCAGATTTGAAAATGGCAAGTGAGGTAAAAATTGGAGACATGATAAAGGGTTTTGGGTATAGCCCCAAAGTCTTAGGCCTTTACCATGTGGAGCCTTTGCCCAAAAGACCAGAAACCACAGTTGGTAAATATCCAAGAGAATATGGTCAGCAATCAGATGGTCTGGTTAGTATAGAATATAGGGGATCTAGAGATATCCTACATTATGACACACTAGGCACACTTAAATGTGGACAAGACCAAGCAATTGTCTGATAAGTGTAGCATTTTGATAGAAGAAACCAGTGCTTTGGCCAAAGATAGGGAGTTGTGCCATATTAAAATACACCAATAGGATAAGGCAATTGCTGAGTTGCTAAAGCAACTAGAAGAAAATCCTGAAGTGGTGTATGTACCTTCACAACCATCTTTGCAAATTGAGGAGAAAGCAAAGTCAAAGGAGGTGGTTGAAAAGGATGACATGGGAGAGAACAAAAATGAAATAGCTTTAAATGCATTCAGATGCATTTTACAACATAGATTTGATATATTGAAGGATAGGACAGATGTCATCCTCAATGCATATAATAAGTTTCCCACCCTACACATAGAGATAATAGGGTACCTTGCTATATTAAACCCTTATTTTGTTAGTTGGTCTCCTAGGGTGAAACTATTTGAGAAGCTTGCCTTTTTTCAGCCTTTAAAATCAGATTTACCCAAGGTGGTGATAGACGTAGGAGATGAGATTAAAAGGGTAAATGTGGCCTTATCATTCTTCAAGGGCAAGTTGAACCAAGTAGAGGTTAAATTGAGCATGTTTTCTTCAGATTTCAACAGATTTGTTCCTTCCCTTAGAGGAGAAGATGATCAGATAAAGGCCTTGGAGGTCTGGAAGAATGAGTTTGATAGTAAGATGCCTAATAATGAGGCATTCATTTTAGGATCTGATTTAGATATTGAAGGCTTTAATAAGATTTTTGATGAGGCCTTCAGATTTGAAACTAACATCAATAAATTTCTAGTGGATGTTAAGAGTAGTACTAATGTTAGGTGGGACAGACAAAAGGCATAGGTACAAAGCACTTTGGACTTCACGTGGCCAACTAAAGATGAGGTGGCAGCTTGGGACCTGATGACTAGGCCCAAGAAGAAGAAGCCTGAAATTGAGGAGGAAATTCTTGATGAAGAGTAGAGGGGAACACCTGGCACCTGATCATTGAGCACAGGGAGGTTAGCTATTTATGGAGATAACTATAAGTTAGCCTGTAATGGTGGTCACTTAGTCTTTCTGTAAATACCAGAAGCTATCCTGAACATTGTCAGACAAAAGTGCCAGATTCCAGAAAGGACAAAGAGTATTAGATTTTTATCCTTTGTTTTTGTCCTCCCACCGCTTCATCATTCCTTTCTTTTGTCTTTTCAGTAATTTTAGGGTTAGGTTCCTTAAACCATCTGAAGCTTGTTGCATCCTAAAATTAAGGATTCCAAGATGGTTAAGGACCTATATATAGGATAAAAGTTGTAATTTGTAAAAGAGATGAAATATATAGAAAATCAACCTTTCTAGACTTTTGTCTGTGTCTTTCAAGATTTCAAGCTTTTTATGTACTAAAGCAGGATCATATTAATAAAAATACAGTGCAATTTTTCTCTATCTTCATTGTTGTCTCTTTAAGTTGTTGTGTATGCTCTTTTATGTTTGAATTTGTAAGGCAATTTCAAGCATTTTAGCTATAAGATAGCTATCTAATCACTTGCAAGTTTCTTTCAAGGAAAGAACTAAGTTTTGTAAGTGGTTTCAGGGAGCATAACAATATTTAAGGATTTGATACAATACCATAGAGATCACAGGATAATTTGTAAGGCATTTTTTCTGAATTGTATGTAAGTTGTAAGGCATCTTACAGTATTTTTTTTTTATGTATCTCTGTGAACTTTAAGTTATTGACTCTATAGCCCAAAGGACATGCACTGGTCTAGGAAGTGATTTAATAATCTGTCATTATCCAAACAATCAAATATTATTCAAACCAATCATTTTAAGAGTATTTTGTGTAAAATCAATTGTATCCCTAAGGGTTACAATTGAAGTTTGTTGATTTCTTAAAGAGAAAATCAAATAGGTTTTTTCCTCCTAGATTCATAAGAGTTATAAAAGGAAAGAAGAATGTATTTCTTGGTTATTTTTCTGTCTGCTATCATAAAGATATTGATTTGGATTGCCAAGATTTTTCTCAGAATAATCATAGTCATTTGTATTGTTATATACATGTCCATCTGAAATAGAGCAGTCAGCACATAAGATTCAATCCACTCTAAAGATACTATTAAGACAGTAATCAGTCATAGGTAAAACTTGCCTGAGTCAGTGGATCTCAAAAAAGAAGGAGATGGTAATAGATATCCCCAGTGTTATCAAGAACCTCATCAATTAGTGTTTTTCCCTTGCTTGAGTCATAGTGTCAAAAGGCATTAAGGGATCATAGAGTTGTTTAAGATCTCAAATATCTTTCAAAGGCCTAACAAGAAAAAACCCTAACATTTCCAAAGTGATGATGTTGTTTGTCCTTGTTTCCAATTCATCATTCATTTGTTTCATCCACAAGGATTCTCTCTTTAACTTGGCATTCTTCCTGAAAAGATTTGGGAACATTTCATAGAGGTCTTTTGAATACTCTTTCCTCAATGTCTCCACCTTTTTTATGATGATAATCCTTATTTTCAAATCAACTAGAAGTTTAAAACATTTATAGGTGATATCTAGAACAATTTCCATACTATTAGAATACTTCAGAGATAACTGAGAGGGGGGGGGGGTGAATCAGGTATCTACAATTTTAAATCTTTTGAACTTATTAATCCAGATTTATATAAAGTATATACACATTTAGATGACACATTACACGACACATCAATTTGGTTACGGGGATACCAAATGGTAAAAACCCTGGTGGGAATTAGTACCCACAAAGAACTATACTGTTTATAGTAATCCCTGTTAAAATATTCTTCAACCTAGTTGTACAATACAGTGCAGTAGTATAGTTGACCTGGTTAAGGGTCAAACCCTATTAGGATTCTTTTACAATAACCCTATTAGGGGTGGAGGACTCACTTTCCACATGGTGAAGGCTACAACCTTCTAAATATTTGATGCATACTGTATCATCAGGATGAACTGTTGTATGTGACACTGCTTGTCTGATCAATTCCTTTTATGTGTCAATGCTTTAACCTCTTGTAAAGCAATATAACAATCTAATCTATATTCTAAATGCTTCAACATAAACATCTATATTATCGACATATGATAAATATAGCTCTACTGTATCAACACTCTGCTCTGCTTGTCAATCTCTGGCTTTCGCAACTTTTCTTATCATAAATGACCTTGTATAAATACATACTCCAATTATGAGATCATGGGACCTGTTAGAAAACTCTTCATAACATCCTTGTCGGCTCTACTAAGTGCACAAGTATAATTAGAACCGTGCAAGTCAATGTTGAACAGACGCATCGCTTCACTAAGTCAGCTTCACCAATTTGACCATAACATTGTAATCTTCTTGAAACACATTTAGTGTGTTTAGATTAATATCAAAAACTCATAACTTATCATGAATATACACATGCATATGTAGGAGATATGCGCAACTCAATTAACATGTTACATACGTCATCCTTAAACCGTTAATCCTCCAGAACTGTAACTGTCAATAACAAAATTACATATCTTTACTGAAACATCATATCTGAGTCTGCATGTATGAACATAACATAGTAAACATGTCAAAAACATGTATCTATCCACATTGGTCTTCATGTCATCATATGGATAAGTACATATAGAAGTACTATTATGTATTATATGTTGTCGTCAATGACAAACATACAATCAATCAACTATTCAGAATTAAATCGCCAACACATACTGTTCTCCTCCTTGGATATGGAATAAAAGTACTTTAGTTCTTCCATTTTTCTTCTCCATCTATCCATAATTGGGTCCCATTTATCTTTGTCTGCATTGTAATCATCAAGTATGCTTACAATTTTCTTACCTTGTAAGTAAATTGAAGGAGGATTCAAATCATCAGTAAAATGCATAAGTGTGGCTTGTTTCTTATCTTCATATTGTTTTTGTATCCATTCATGTACTTCTCTACAATTTGTGCAATCATCATCCCATTGTTTTCTGCTTTCTTCCAATTTGGTCCTTTCAAAAACTAATCTATCCTTCTCTAACTCTATGTCTATCTATGTAGTAGGACTTGGTGGCATGGGGGAAGGAGGAAAAGTTATAATTGGACTAAATGAGGAAGTCTGGTGTGAGCCCTATGCTATCACCCTTTGAGGAGAAAATTAAGCTAATTGCTTTCCTTCTAATATTGCAATTTTCTTGTCTTTCTCAATGGACTTTATCCTCTCATCATTATATGCCTTTAAAATTGTTTCCAATTATGTTTTCATCTTTTGAATCTTATCTTCTTTCTTTTCTTCCACTTTCAGCCTAAATTTCATAGATTCTAATGTTAGGCCATTTTCCTCTACCCCTAAAGTGTCTGCAACTCTTCTTACTACTAAGTTGCCTGAATGTTCAGCTTGATCATGCCCATCAAATTTTCTATTGTCCTTCCTCTTTAATGACCACATTACCAATGTTGCATAGTCTTCACTGAATTTAACACTTGTCGATACTCCACTAGTATGAATTGGTTTAGTCTCCTTCCTAATAGCATCAAAAAATATAGCATAAGCAATATCCCATTCTGGAAGAATAAGAATGCCTTCCTTCCTAACCAACTCTCAGCCTTCTTCAGGAGTGATCTTATTAAATTTCTCTATCATCTCATGCTTTACCTCTACTTCAATCTCATCTTTATCCTTATCAGGCTGATCTTTTTGCCTTTGTTGACATGTTTCTTTGAATTCATCAATATGAATTCTCCATAAGAACTGCACAAATTCCCTAGCCTTTATAAAATCCTTATCAGACATGAATTCATCACTAGCTTTCTTGGTAATCAGATCTAGCTCTTTTCAAGAAAATTTTGCAACTGTCAAATCTATCTTAGTATTTTTAGGAGCTTTTGGCATCCCTTCTTGCATTTCTTGAGATTTTACAAAGATTTGGCCTGCATTTCCCATCTGCAATAACTGCTCTGCAAAAGTTTTCTCATCCATATGTAATGGGCATTGGGATGTGGAGTAAATATCTTCTTTTTTTTGTTCCCTTGCTTCTACACTTTTCCTTTGGGAGATGGCAATGATTGTGCATCTAATTCCAAGGGTCTCTTTCCGTTTGAAGTAGAAACTACCTATGTCGTTGGAAACACCATGTTGTATCCCTTTCTCTGCTGCAAAACATATCTACCTGGTGGAAAAGCTTTAGTAGAGATAACCCTATTCAAAATTGCCTTAGAATGTTATGGTTCTACTTGTATGAACTTTTCTTTCTTTTTTTTCAAGGCCTGCATGATATCCTCAAACATTGTCATTAATGTATCAATATTTTTAGCCCAAGGATTGAACTCCTTCAAAGGGTCATATCCTTTATCAAAATGTTGGACAAAGTCCAGAGTCTTTTTGTAAACAAGCCAGTTTTCTTTCTTAATCTCCTATTCTTGTAAATTTAAATCATTTCTAATAATGTCCTCTGGGAAATTAAATTGATGATCTAATATCAGACATTTTTTTCTTTTTCTGAACATATCACTGAGGAAACCTTCAATATCAACACATCTCACCACTAATGTTTTCATATGATAGGGATGTAATTATTTGTGTAGATGTGTTTGTCCCCCTTTGGTAATAACAAACTGATGCACAATTGTAACAGTAGGGAAAATGGTGCCTCTCCATTTTCCTATCAATGCATCATCTTGTAGGCCCCTAATTTGTCTAAGTATTTGATGTAGAGGGTTTGACAATCCAGAAATTTTTTCACTCCAAGGTGCTTATTTGACTAACTTAGCTATCCAATGGTTGTTCTTTGTGGGATATTCTTTCAATTAGGAACTCTAAGACCCTCTCTACCAACTTCTCCTCCAAGGTATAGTTGGTTTTTAGAAGAATCCTATGTTTCTAAGTGTAACTAGTCCAACTAGTTAACCAAAAGCCTAGTTTGCTCCACTAGAACTCCACCTAGAATGAAAATCCTCTACCTAGGATCTTCCCACACATTCAACAAGACTCTTAACACACTTCTTGACCCATTCTTAGTCACTCTTCACTCATCCCAATACTCCAAGACTCTTTACCAATCAAATTGGTTATTATTTCACTAGGAGGCCTAATTGCTCAACTCCTAGTAGGTCTATTTTCACCAATTTTGGCCAAATGCTTCCAAAATATCCAAATTAATCCACACAAAAACTTGAAAATATTCAATATATCACCCAACACTATCAAAATCTAAAACCCTAACCTCTGAAAGCACTCATAACACTAGTTTCTTGTAGGCCCTAGATTTCAGCCTATTAATTAGGCCTCTGGACTAGTCAACAATAATAATTCATAAAATTATCCCTAATCTTTGATTTCCCTCCTTCCACCTTCAAATCCTCTTAGGATACCAACTAGGGTATCTAAAAATGCCACTATGTCTTTCCCAAATGGTTATGAGTGCTTACTCATATTCTTTCTTCTCCTTGTCCTAGCTCACCTGGTTTCACCAGTTAGCCATAGGGATTCACTTTTGGCCTAGGAAACCAATTGAAACAACAAGAAAGAAAACCAAATTCATATCTAAAGACTCTAACCCTACTTCACCTATGGTTTCAGTCAATTCCATTGGAGGGTTCTTAGGTTAGAGCCATTTCTAGCTAGGTAGCACGGTATTGTCTCTATCAGACCAGTGACCTACAAAATAGTCTAACTTTACACTTAAAAAACTTGAAATAAAACTATCTATTGAACATGAAATCTGAAAGGAAACAATACACTTCCATTGAGCCTGATCACCTATGCCAATCTATACACAACTGTATAGTAGCAAAGATACAGTGCAAATTACTAAAATGCAAATATAGTCATCCATACAGGGGTGTCAGAAGTAAATGTTTCAATCCAAAATCTCATTAACCTTGTCCAAATATTGAATCCATGCTCATATACCAAGCATGGGGTAGTTACAACCAATCTAACTACATTTTTAAAATTATTTCAAAAGTTGCTCAAGCAACTTTCAAAGTTGCTAGCAACATTTTGTGTTTTTGAGCCTTTTGACCTTGTTTGTCAACTCAATGATTGATGTTGACTTCTAAGACCCCAAATAGGATATTTAGGGTCCTAAAACACACCTCTAACCCATACTTTACTAAAATGGCAACTTTACACTATTTTAAACCAAAATGGACCCAAAACACCTAATGAGCACTAAGGCTCTTACAAGCATGAAGTTAAACTATCATTGCATCCAACCCCTTGGGTGATATTCTAACATAGACACAAACCCATGAAAAAACCTTAAAAAACACTAAAATATCAAATAGGGAGGTTTCCTGCACCATACTCCCCTGGAAAAAATAACTCAAGTCCCTTGACTTAGGAGGTCTTCAATGGTGACCCCATGTTTTTGAATGTCCAGCTCTATCATCCAAGTGGCCTCTACTTTAGGTAGTCCCTACCATTTGATGAGGTACTCCTTGTAGTTACCTTCCCTTGTCTTCTTTACCACTTTATAATCTAGGATACTTTCCAATTACAATTTCTTTGGGGTAGGTAGATATTTCACCCAATCATCATCCTCCAAATCTATAATTTTAGATTAACCTATGTCTAGTTATGATCCCTTATAAGGGTAAGAGTCACAAACATTGAAAATGGGAGAAATCCCCAAATCAGGAGGCAACTACACTTCATAGGCATTCTTGCCATACTTATGAAAAATCTTCAGTGGCCCTATCTTTTTTGTGTGTAGTTTATTAGGCTGAGCCTTAGGTAACCTTTCCTTCTTGAGATAGGCTAGTACTAGATCCCCAACCTTGAACTGCATGTCTCTTCTGGGATGATTAGCTTTGGATTTGTACTTCTCCACTTGCTTTTGTAAAGTCTTATTGACTTGATCATGCATCTCTTTCATCTATTCATCAAATGACTCTCCTTGAGCACTCCTCTTGTCCTTCAAACTGAGATCCCTAAACTCCAATATCCCTCTAGTATTGACCCCATATACTATTTCAAAGGGGCTTCTACCAGTACTCCTATTGATGTAGTCATTATATGCAAATTCTACATGCCCAATGATGTGATCCCATGACTGTCCATGTTGTTTTTTCAAACACCTTAACAAGTTCCCATGTGACCTATTCACTACCTCCATTTTTCCATCTGATTATGGATGGTAGGCTGAAGAGAAAGACAAGTTTGTTCCAAGCATCTTCCATACAGTCCTCCATAAGTGACCCACAAACTTACTATCTCTGTCACTTACAATATTCAGTGGCAATCCATGGATCCTCACAATGTCCCTAAAGAATAGACCTGCAATTTGAGAAGCATCATTTATTTTCTTGCATGGAATGAAATGGTCCATTTTGCTAAAATGGTCTACCACCACAAATACATTGTCATGACCCCTAAGTGTCTTTGGTAACCCAAAAACAAAGTCCATACTAAGACACTCCCAAGGCCTTTGGGGTATGGATAGGGGTTGGTATAACCCACTATTGCTTCTCTATCTTTTTTCCCTCTGACAAATCTGACATTCTTCTACAAATCTCCTCACATCTAACTACAACTTAGGCCAATAGTAGTGCCTATTCACTTTCTCTAAGGTCTTATCCACTCCAAAATGACCCCCCAAGCTGCCTTGGTGTTTCTCCTTCACAATGTTTTCCCTCATTGAGCGTTGAGGAATACACATAAGGTGACCTTTAAACAAAAGGCCTTCCTGCAACACAAACTCACTGAATTCCACTTTGAAACCCTGTTGAAACTTCACACATGTTTCCTAGGCTTCTCTATAATCCTTTTCCTCCTTGTAGAGGTCTTTCAAATCATCCATCCCTACACTTTGCAATTGTATCTCTTGTATTGTGAGTACTCTTCTACTAAGAGTAGCTTCAACCTTGTTTCGAACTCCCTTATTGTGCTTTATGACAAATTTATAAGCCTGCAATGATTCTACCCACTTCAAGTGCCTCTGATTCAGTTTTACTTATCCATTCAAGAAAATTAGAGCATGGTTATTAGTATAGACCAAAAAATCCCTAGGTAATATGTAGTGTCATTACTTCTTAAGGGCTTGAACCATAGAATATAACTCCAAATCATAGGTGGAGTACTTTTGTTTAGCCTTATTCAACTTTTTAGAGAAGAAAGCCACATGATGTCCTTCTTGGCTTAGCACTGCTCCAATAGCCAGCTTACTAGCATCACACTCTACCACAAAGAGTTTATTGAAGTTAGGAAACCTAAGAGTAGGTATCTCTACAATCCTTTTCTTTAACATTTCAAACTCTTGGTTTGTTGCCATTGTCCATTCAAACTTACATTTGATTCCACCTTTTGTGATGTTAAGTATAGGGGCACACACATAACAGAAATTTCTCACAAACTTCCTATAGTAGGAGGTCAATCCATGGAAACTCCTAACATCCCCTATGGACCTAGGTGTAGGCCATTCCAAAATGGACTTAATTTTATCAGGGTCCATCTTCATACATCCATTAGAAACCACAAAACCAAGGTAAACTAGTTCAGCTTTGAGAAACTCACACTTTTCTTGATTTATCATTAACTTCTCTTGATGTAACTTCCTTAAGACTATCCCCAAATGCTTCATGTGCTCCTCCTTGGACCTTCTAAAGATAAAAATATCATCAAGGTAAACTATTACAAACTTACTAATGAACTCTACTAGCACTTCATGCATGAGCCTCATGAATGTGCTAGGTGCATTACTTAGGCCAAAGGGAATTACTAGCCACTCATACAGCCCTTCATTGGTCTTGAAGTTTGTCTTCCACTCATCACCAAGCCTCACTCTTATTTGGTGATATCCTTATTTCAAATCCATCTTTGACAAGTAGCAAGATCCTCCTAAATTATCCATCAAATCTTCTATCTGGGGCATTGGGAACATATGTCTGATTGAGATCTTGTTTATAGCCCTAAAGTCCATACACATCCTCCATTTTCCATCCTTCTTAAGTGCAAGTATTTTTGGCACAACACATGGGCTTAAACTCTTCCTTATCAACCCCTTATCCAATAAATCTTGTATATGTTTTGCTATTTATGCATTCTGACTTGGTGTCATCTTATATGCTTCTTTGTTTGGCAAATTTTCTCTAGGAATGAGTTCAATCTGATGACTCACATCCCTCATAGGTGGTAATGCACTTGGAAACCCATTGTCTACTATGACATCGTATCTTTCCAAAAATTCTTGTATCTCTGATGGCAAACTAACTTTCTTCTTAGTTTCCTCCTTTCATTTCACCATTACTACACAACAGACTCCTTTCTCCTTCTTCATCGCCTTTAGAAACTCTTTCCCACTCAATAACATCACACTTGTCCCCACATTCTTCTCCTCATTAGGTTCTGGTAAAGGATCCATCTGAAACTTCTTCCCCAACCTAGTGATCACATAACTATTTCTTTCCCCATCATGCATTGCTTTGACATCATACTGCCATGGACGTCCTAGAAGTAGATGACATACATCCATAGGCATTATGTCACATAGGACTTTGTCCTTATACTCTCCAATCTCAAACTCCACAAAAGTTTGTTCATCCACCACTATTTGTTGACCCTTATTCAACCATGAAACCTTATAGGGTGTGGTATGAGGTATCCTCCTTAGTTTCAATTTGCCCATGATCTCTATGGATACAATATTCTCACTAGATCCAGGGTCCACTATCACTTTGAAAATATTCTCATGAGACCTACAAGTTGTTTTGAACAAGTTTTTTCTTTGGGGTGGCTCTATAGTGCTAGGCACTTTCAATAAAGTTCTTCTTAAAATCAAGTTCTCTCCATCCAATACTGACCCTACCTTGTGTTGGTGCTCAAATAAACAAATTGGATTTCCTATGGACTTGGCAATCCAATGCTTGGAAACCCAAGTGATTTGGCCAACTAACAACTCACAACCAAGGCAAGGTTGGAACTTCTGCAATTCTGGCTCTGCAAAACCAAGGTTGGTAGGCCTATACCTTGACTTATCCTTCAAGTTACAAGGATTTTTATAGTAGATAAGTAACACTTCAACCTTCTCTCTCAAGTATGATAAGGAACTTGAAAGAAATCTAACTAAAAGTAATATATCATCAACTATAAACCGATATACTTTAAGTAATTGAAAGAATGTTTAGTAAATGTGTATGTAATTTGACATGAAAACATAGATAAATAAACAATGAACTAAATAATTATAATCCAAATAATGATTAGATCAATGCCTTATTCTACTATGGCCAATAGAGTCAAGATCATTCCAATCTTATGTTCAACCTGAGAGACAGTTTTACAAGAAAACTTATCACTTCAAAGGTGTTATGGAATGTACATGCAACCTAAAACAAATTCAGAGATATTTCAAAAGGGTAATACTTCTCAGGTGACAGACCAATTGACTAAGGCCTCAATCAATAGAATTTAACCATGCAAAATGAGAAAACCAATTGAAAATATAGACTATGTATCAAATCAGGAAGCATGCACATCAAACTATCACTTTGAAGAAGTTCTATTGGTTTATCCGAGGGACTAATTGCAAAATGATAATGAAAATATTACACATGTGAAAGAAAAAGGACTTATCTTTATTGATTTTGAAAAAATAGTACATCCAGGTCCATGTTATACTTGTTGATTAAAAACTATCAAAATATGTGAGATTGTACTATATTGTATTATTCATTCTTTACATTTTACATTATGTATATATATGTGTTTGAGTGGCTTTCACACCTTTTTAGGGTGAAAAGAAACAACTCTTATTAGAAATTATTTTAAAAAAACAATAAACTAATTAAAAAATAAATACCTAACTTTCGGATTTGGCTTTGGTCAAAAATCCAAAACACCTCATGAAAAGCTAATATTTTTGCTGGAGATAGGAAATTTGATTTCCCGAACTGGGTCATTTTTAGATTTTTAAAATTTGACCATCTTTATCCTCTGTCAAAATCATCTTTGTGGCAGGTCTAAATTCCAGGATTTTCTGAAGGCTTTGATTAGTTAGTTCTATTTATTTGTGTCATAAGGCTTCCTTCCTTTGATCTTTTTTTTTATGGAGAAACATGATTCTTGATAATGGATTGGGACTTCTAAATTATCAAAATTTAGGGTACCACCAATGGCTCTTTCTGGGGACGTATGCTCCCTGTGAGCATAGCAAGATTCTAGCTATCTCTAGAAAAGCAGACCAAGTATCCACACTTAATATGATGCAAAGTGAAATTGGGTGGCCCTAGGCCTCCCCCCAAAAAATTGAACACTGCTACATTCCTCTATCAAACACATAATTCTAATCATGTAATACTTTGGATCCCCTGAATACGATGTCACCATTCTCATGGACAACATTCATTTCATTATTAGCACGCTTTGACTTTTGTTTATCCTTAGAAAATTTAGTAGGTACACTGTAGTCCTTGCTAAATATAATATCCTCATGCATTTGATCAACCCTACAAGTAACTAGATTAAGCTCTTCTACTTGGATTTCCTCATGTACACAATCTTCCCTATACTCAAGATGTTGTTTCTCTTCACAAAAAGGATTTGGAGATAACTCACATTCAAGAACTTCCTTCTTATCAAGAATTTGATCAGATAGGATACTCAGATAATTTTCA
>MU224282.1:115571-143804 GCA_018584345.1 Thuja plicata
GGATTTTAGCTAATAATCATTTGAGATTTAGGAATTAAATGTAATTGTCAGATTTATGCAAATTTGGGTTTTCTGCATTTGAAACTTAGTCAATTAAAGTCAATTAGGAGAAGAATTTGCCTAATACCATAGGACTTCGAAGATAATAAAATGCACCAAAATTGATTAAATTGTTAGGTGCCAATTTTGGGGTGTTACACTAACCATTAGATTAATTTGAAACTACATGTCATTTATCACCTCTTTTTAAACAAAAGCTGGACCCGCTAGAGACAGGTGGCTGCAAGGCGTGTTTCCTTGCTGAATAGATCTTTTGCATCTTCTATTTAAGGAAACATGCTAGCCGTCAAATTAAAACACAATTGCACAAAAAATGTTTAATAGAATAAAATGCTTTCAGGGCATCCAGACTTAGGAAAAAATAAAGTTCTTAGGACTTAGGAAGATTATAACACAGCTCCGCTTAGTGGTGAAAAAAGACACATGTGTTTACAAGACTTTAAGTGACTAGATAAAGTAATGAAGGATATAATAATTTCCAAATCTCTTAGGGTTTTAAACCTATACCCTCCAAAATTTAAAATGGAGACCTAGGGTTTTAAGAAAAACAAACCCTTCTCAAAGCCTTTAAACACATGATTCAATTGGTTTGGAAAAAAAATTTGAACAGAACTAACAGTGGCTCTTTCTGGGAATGAATACATTCTGTAGGTATTGCAAGAACTTAGAATCTCAGGGAGAAGCAGACCAAACTAACTGAAAGAAACTAACCTACTCACACAACAGAAATAGGAACTACTCTAGGAACAAAAAACAACTAGCTATAGGAAACACACTATACACAACCTACCATTCATGGATTATTAGACTTCATGAGAAGTATAACTTCAAGAATTGTCCATGAACTGGAAATTCTAAATTATTTTCATTAAGATCTTTCAATAAATAAGAATTGTGTCCATACCTTTCATGGACAACATATGGTCCTAGCCAAATTGGGTCAAACTTTCCATGTTTACCTTTATCTTCCAATCTGGCATTCCACATTAACACATAATCTCCCACACATAATTGACTTGATACTGCCCTTTTATCATACAATTTGTTTTCTTTCTATTGAAGCTTAGCATTTTTCACAGAAGATTCCCTCCTGGTTCATCCAATTCAACCAAGTCATCAATTCTCAATTGCATATCATTATCAATATCATCATCATATAATTTCACAAACTTGTACATCTGTATTAAGTTATTCTGAGGCAGTCTTGCCTAAATCCCATATACTAAATCAAAAGGAGCACATCCTATGGATTTTTTAGATGTCACTCTATCTTCCCATACAACCATTGTCATCTTTGAGTCCCATGCCTTCTTATTTTTATCTAGGACTCTTTGAATGATCTTAAGAAGACTTTAATTTGTAGATTGTGCTTGACCATTTCCTTATGGATGGTAAGATGCAGAGTAAGATGTCTGAATACCATATTCAGTATAAAAAATTATATACTCCTTAGATTTAAAGCAAATTTCATTGTCTGATACATTTTTTTCTAGACACCCAAACCTGGTGATAATGTTTTTTAGCAAGAAGTCTATTACTACTTTACTATTTTCCCTTTTAGTGGGAATTGCTTCAACCCACTTAGTAAAGTAGTCAGTTGCTACAATTATCCATGAATTCCCTCCATTGTATTTAGCTTCTATTTCCCCAATGAAATCAATACCCAATTGTTAAAAAGGGGCTTCTACTTCCACTAGTGTTAAAGGTATATTACCAGAGAATTTTAACTTACCATGAAAGTGCTAGCAAGCATCACATTTCTTGACCAATTGATGAGCATCTCTGAAGATAGTTGGCCACCAGAATCCTTCTCTTAGAATCTTATGTGTAGTTTTCTTGGCCATGTAGTGGCCACCACATACTCTGTTATGCATTTCTTGCAAAATTCTATCTTCTTGTTCCTCATCAACACACTTTAGTAAGATCCCTTCAGGATTTCTCCACCATAGCTCATCTCTGATTAGGTAAAAATGGATAGCTTATAGCTTCAAGGTTATCTTCTTGTTTTTGTCCATCCCTGGTGGACAACTCATTCTTTGTAAATAAAAAAATAATATTCTTGTACCAATCACAAAAGTCAAGGCTACAAATTAAAGGCCTTTGTTCTTCCTCCAAGACATTTATATGGTTGGAATCTAAATTTGTGTTAGCCATCAACTTGGCTAATCCTATGCATCTTACCAACTCAGTGATTTGCATTTCAATGCTAAAGTCCTGGATCCTATTGATCCAGCTACATATTTTTCCTGACAGCTCTTGTTGAGTGAAGATGTCCTTTACTAGTGTTGAGGGAACATAAGCAACTACTATTGCACCTATCAGATAAAAAATTTCACCAGTGCATAGGATTGCTTCTCAATGATATCATAATTAAGTTTTTCTTCCTGCAATGATTTGCTAAAAAATACAATAGGTTGTTCAAACCCCTCTTCATTTTTTTGCAATAAAACAACAACAATAATATGGCAGGATGCAAAAGAAAATATATTCATGGGCTTTGAGTAATCAAGGGGCCTCTTTAATAGCCTTCTTAACATCTTGGAAATCCTGAGTGCTTTCTCTATTCCATTCCATCTTCGCATCTTTCTTAAGTATCTTGGAAATAGGTCTACTTTTTTTAGCAAAGTTTGTAACAAATCTTCTCAAAAAGTTTGCCTATCCAAAGAAAGACTATATACCCTTTACATTTTTTGGAAGTGGAACTTTATCTATAGCAGCTGCTCTTTCTGTGTCAATTCTAACCCCATCCTTTGAAATAATGTGCCCCAATAACTTACCCTCTATCACTCCAAAAGTAAATTTCCTAGGATTCAGAGAAATCCCAAATTCAAGAGCTCTTTCAAAAATCTTCTCTAAGTGTTCACAATGTTGTTCCTCCCTTTTAGAATATGTTGTGAGGTTATCTTGATAGACCTCCAGAAATGTTTGCAAAAAATATGAGAAAGCAACATCCATAGCTCTCTAAAATGTGGCCCCAACATTTATTATGCCAAAGGGCATCCTAACATAAACATATGTCCCCCAAGGTGTAGTGAATGCAGTTTTGAATTGTTCTGACTCCTTAACCATTATCTAGTTATAACCAGAGAATCCATCCATCATGGACATCAACTCATAGCAAGTAACCCTCTGCAACATGTTTTCCATATTTGCGAGAGCATAATTATGTTTGAGGGATGATACATTCATATTCCTAAAATCCACACACAGCCTGATATCTCCATTCTTCTTCCTGACAAGAACTAAGTTGGAGACCCAAGAAGAATTTCTGATAGGTTTGATGATCCCTGCATCTTTCAACTTCATTAACTCTTGTTGCATTTTGGGCCTTAGTGTGGGATTTATGGGTCTCTGCTTTTTTCTGAAAGGCTTGGTATCTTCTTTCAAAGGGATCTCATGTTGAAACAAATCCTCATATATGCCTTAATATCATCATATGTCCATGTAAAAACCTTCTTGTATTTCTTCAATAAATTAATTATGTCCTCTCTTACTTCTGGTGACATTTTCCTTCCAATTAATAAGTTTTTAGGAATCTCATTTGTTCCTAAATTTACCTCTTCCAAATACTCAGGTCTATTCACATTTTTAATAGAATATGGCTTATCCTTATTACCAAAATCTCTTTCTAGCACAACTAACCCCTTTTGTACTTTTTTTGACTTTAGATTCAACACTTCCCTACCTAAGATAGTATCTTTTCCATCCAAGGACTCTACATATCCACTGAAATCAATTTCTTTGTCTCCGAATTCTCCTTCATAATGTAGGAATCTTAGGATGTTCACATCATCATCAAAGACTTTCCAGTTCTCCACATTATCAGGTATTGAAGGCCTAGATTGAACCTCTATTTTAGAGATCCTCGCAAATGTAATATCTTCTGGCCTCAAAGCTATTTTTGCAAGCAATTTTACCATTCTATTCTGGCTTCTGTCCATCCAGTCAATACCAAATGCATCAAAATGTTCAAGTTCATCCTAGACATCATTTTTGTATAGTTTCAACCTATGATTCTTTGAAGCATAATTAGATTTAATCTGAGACACTACTAATTTAGAGTCTCCAATGACTCTGAGACATTTGATTCCATGTCTGGAAGACAATCTCATACCTATTAACAAAGCTTCATATTCTGCCACATTGTTTGTACATGTAAATGTCAGTGTAAATGAGAATTTGAAAGTCTTACTAGTAGGAGCTATTAACAACATTTTAGCACCAGATCCCTCCTTAGAACTGGCACCATCAAAATACATTACCCATAACTTATTTTTTCACATAAATTGTTTTCATCTTCAGACAATAATGTAGGTTGGAAATTTCCTTCAACTTGCTTATCTTGTACTTGAAAACACCCCATCTCAGCATCTAAGAAACAATTCATGTTTTCATTTTCTTCTTCCTCAATCATGTGAGGGTTTCTAGTCTCTTTGGACACTTTAATGTTTTCACCAGCAATGTTAAAAGTAGAAAATGATAAATCATATTTAATACTTCCCCCCATTGAAGCCCTCCATTTTCTTGATAAGAACATCCCGTATTGAGGGGGAATATCCACTACTAATACACTCATTGTTAATACTTTGTCAGGGTAAGTAGCTAGCTTATAAGGCAGGGCTTTGATAGTGCTAATAATAGGTACTTCTCTTCAATCCATGGCCTAACATCTCCCATGGGGTGTATCTACCTTCAATACCATTGATTTCATAACCTCAACAGGCATGATAGTATTAGATGCCCAAGAATCAATCATACGATTCTTCAACATCTTTCCATTTATAAGTAAAGTTAAGAAAAAGGGATCCATAGTCCCCAAGGGGGTATTAACAACATTTGTGTCCAGGAAAATTTGGGGAATCTTTGAAACAAGTTCATTAGCATCTTTTATTTTGCCTGCAAATTTTTCTTGCGATTCTGTCACATTTTTTCCTTCTTCTGGTCCAATAATCTTTATAGAAGTAACACCTTTTACCCATGTTAAGGCCTTCTCCTTATGCTCAACTATTCTCATCATCTCCAATAAAGGAACCTTAATAGTTATTTGAGACAGGAATTGCCCCATATAAACAGGGGTATACTTTACATCAGGTGTATCTTGTTTTTCATTTATACAATCCTCCTCCTCTACCTAAGAGGCTAACTTGGGCTTAGCCCTCTTTTGTTGTTTACTTTCATTTTGAGGGGGGGAAACAAGATTTACTAATGTTTTCTCTTTTTCTTTGTACAAATATTTGGACTAGTAGCCTTATTTTCCTTTTTAACAAATACTTTCTTAACATCCTTAGCCTATTTTTCTCTTTCTTGTGGTTATTTTGTATTTGTTTTGGTATCTTTAACAAACATATCTGCAGGTCTTCCATCAGCATTTCCAACCATTCTATTTCTTAAATTATAATTACCCCTTTCTTGAGAAACCATATCTACTGTAATTTGGGAAATCTCTTCATCAGAAGGTCTTCTATAAACAGGGATCTCATTACCCTTCTCAACATTACATCTCATGTTATCAATTTCCTCACCTTCAGTGCCAGCAATACTTTGTTGATAATATGTCTCATTTTTTCTTAATGAGCCAGATGGAGATCTTTTTCTAGTTTCATCCTCATAAAATATTTCATCACATAAATGTGAAGAAGCCATAGTACAACCACTTTCATCATATAACTACTCCTCATCATCTTCCAACTCCTCATTTGTAGATATTCTTGCAGCTATGACACAATACTCAGGATAATGAGGATATTGGCAATCCATGCACCAAGGATTATCATTACACATATTTACAAAAGTCTTATGCAAGGGGTCAGGGGTTTTATTATCAGACTTATCCTTTAGCTGTGGAAGAATAGGCTACCCATCTTTCCATTGGGTGGTATAAGGATAGTTTTGCATCCTAGGTTGTCTATTATAATTACTATAGGATTGTTTTTCATTATTTGGAGCCTTACTGTTATTATTTTCTTTAGGATTTAAATCCTTGAGAGCATTTAGGATCTGCTTCAGACTAACATTTTCTTTAGGTTTATCATTTATCGGTTTGTATGACTCTTTCTTATTGAACCTTGTTGGCTTCCAATCTTCTCTCCTACTCACTTTCCCTGAGACTCTTCTATTTGTTTCAATGTTTACTACAATATTATATACTTCTATAATATTCCTAGGGTTCTTATCTGTTAAGAGGTAACCCATTTTTACATCAAAAGTATTTAAATAAGCTGCAAGACATACCTTATCATCCAGTCTCATCACTTGAAACAATTTGTACATTGCTCTCTGGAATCTGATGTTAAATTCCACCACCTCTTCATTTGAGTTCTTCTTTATATTTGTGAACTCATTCAACATGAAGCCTTCATTGGTCTTATCCCCATATTGATCTCTCAAACGTTCTTTCATTTCATCCATGGATGAAATACAATCATGGGGCAACCCTCTAAACTAGTCCCAGACATCCCCAGTTAGTGATTGAACAAATAATTTCATCATGAAATCATCATATTCAATCTCATAATCATCCATCATGTCAATAAATTAAATTCAAATGCTCTTCACATGTTATAACATTGTTACCAGAAAATTTTAGAAGTTTATCCCTAATTATTTTGGGATTTCATTAGGATAACCAGGAATTCCAAGGAAAAAAAAAATTCTATACATTTCTGCATATATAGGTGTCTTCTATGTTGAATTAGTACCTTTAGAAGTTTATGAGGCAACATTTGATGTGGTAGCATTTCCCATTCCATTAGGTGGTGGTATATTTGTTCCTGAGTTTAGAGGTACCTTGGCATTTGTATTAAAAACAGGAAAAGGACCAGAGGTCTATCTGAGAAAATAAATTTTATTTTTCATCTCCAAAGTAGAAGCTTCCAATTCTGGTTTCTTTAGATCCTTGGCTATAATCTCTCTCTCCCTTTTAGCTCTTTCCAAATCATTATCTAACTTGGTGATTGAATCAACTAGAGATCCTTGATTAACAGGCTCATTTATTTCAACTCCTACCAGTTTCTGCTTACCCTTGTCCTTGGGCTTTTGTGTTTCATACAATTGCTGGACAATTGGTTCATGTTCAATTTTCTCAAGTACAACAGTAGAATCTATTGCCTCTAAATATTTCCATTGCCTTTTCAACTGTTTGGATTTGATTTGAGCATGTCTGATTCTATCCTCTTTCTCCTTTTCTCTTCTTTGTATTATGGATATTTCTCTTATGTGAGTGTTGGCCCGAGGCCTATGTGATGAGGGAGAGCTTGGAGCACTAGGGGAATTCCTATTCTCACCACCTCTACTTTTTCTTCTTGACCTTTGTACTAAAAAATTTACAAAATGTTAACAATAACAAATTTTACAGCCCCTTCCAATGATATTGGAAATCCTTTTATAGAATAGGATTGCAACAAGCTACGGATCAATTGGAATGAGGATACAAAAGACAAAATAACAAGTGAAGTGATGACCACTTTGTTACAAGATTTTCCAAAGTACTTTTTCTTTTGACCGCCTGGTTACTACAACTGCTTTAGATTTTTTTCGAAGTTGCCACCTGTATTTTTTGCCTTGGTCTTCTAATGTATGATCTTTTGCTTTTACCTATCTTATTCAAAATATTGGGAAGCACTGCCACTTATTTCTTTTTATACCGCATAATCTTCTTCTTGGTTGTCTCCATTGTATTTGTCTTTCCAAGAGGTAAACACCTCATCACTCGGCCAAGGGAAACTGATGACCTCATCCTTTTTGTTGTTGAGCTCCTCCCAACTAACCTTTTCCTTTTGAATTTCTTCTTTCCAAACTTCAAAAGATGACTTGGCTTTGTTAATAATTTCAACAGTTTGGATAAACAAAAGTTTAATTTCAAAGTGATTATGTTGTTTGTCATTGTTGCCAATTCATCATTCATTTGTTTCATCCATAAGGATTCTCTCTTTAACTCAACATTCTTCTTGAAAATATTTGGAAACATTTCATAGCGGTTTTTTGAATACTCCTTCCTCAATGTCTCCACCTTTTTTATGATGATACTCCTCCTTATCTCCAAATCAACTAGAAGTTTTAAAAACTTATAGGTGGTAGCTAGCACAATGTCCACATTGTTCTCCTCCTTGGACATGGAATAAAATTGCTTCATTTCTGCCCTTTTTCCTCTCCATCTGTCCACAATTAGGTCCCATTTATCTTTGTCTAAATTTTAATCATCCAATATGCTCACAATTTTATTACCCTATAAGTAAATGGAAGGAGGATTCAAATCATTGGTAAAATGCATAAGTGTGGCATGTATCTTATCTTCATATTTTTTTTGTATCTATGCTTGTACTTCTTTGAACTTTGTGCAATCATCATCCCATTTTTCTGTTTTCTTCCAGTTTGGTCCTTTTAGGAACTAATCTCTCCTTCTCTAACTCTATGTCTGTCTTTGTAGTAGGACTTGGTGGCATGGGGGAAGGAGGAAAAGTTATAATTGGACTAGATGAGGAAGGCTAGTGTGAACCCTATGCTATCACCCTTTGAGGAGAAAATTGAGCTAATTGCTTTCATTCTAATATTGCAATTTTCTTGTCTTTCTCAATGGATTTTATCCTCTCATCATTATATTCCTTTAAAACTATTTCCAATTGTGTTCTCAACTTTTGAATCTCTTCTTCTAGCTTTTCTTCCAATTTCAGGCTAAATTTTGCATATTCTAATGTTAGGCCAGCTTACTGTACCCCTAAAGTATCTGCAACTCTTCTTACTACTAAGCTGCCTAAATGTTAAGCTTGATCATGCCCATCAAATTTTCTATTTTCCTTCTTCTTTAATGACCACATTACCAACGATGCATGGTCTTCACTGAAATTAACACTTGTAGATACTCCACTGGTATGCTTTTGTTTAGTCTCCTTCCAGGTAGCATCAAAAACTATAGCATCAGCAATATCCCATTCTAGAAGAATAAGGACTTGTTCCTTCCTAACTAACTCTCGGCCTTCTTTAGGAGTGATCTTATTAAATTTGGCTATCATCTTCTCTTTTACCCCTACTTCAATCTCATCTCTATCCTTATCAGGCTGATCTTTTTTCCTTTGTTGACATGTTTCTTTGAATTCATCAATATAAATTCTCCATAAGAACTACATAAATGCCCTAGCCTTTATAATATCCTTATCAGACATGAATTCATCACTAGCTTGCTTGGTAATCATATCCATCTCTTTTCCTACAAATTTTGCAACTATCAAATCTATCTCTATATTTTTAGGAGCTTCTGGCATCCCTTCTTGTATTTCTTGAGATGTTACAAAGATTTGCCCTGCATTTCCCATCTATAATAACTTCTCTGCAATAGTTTTCTCATCCATATGTAATGGGGATTGGGAGGGGGATTAAACATCTTCCTTTTTTTGTTCCCCTGCTTCTACCCTTTGCCTTATGGGAGATGGCAATGATTGTGCATCTGATTCTGACGGTCTCTTTCCTTTTGAAGTAGAAACTACCTCTGTCCTTGGTAACACCATGTTGTATCACTTTCTCTACTGCAAAACATATCTTCCTAGTGGAAAATCCTTACCAGAGATAACCCTATTCAAATTTTCCTTATCTTTTTCTGGTTCTTCTTGTAGGACCTTTTCTTTCTTTTGGTTCAAGGCATGCATGATATCCTCAAACATTGTCATTAATGTATCAATATTTTTGGCCCAAGGATTGAACTTGTTCAAAGGGTCATATACTTTTTCAAAATGTTGGAAAAAGTCCAAAGTCTTTTTGTAAACAAGACACTTTTATTTCTTAATCTCCTATTTTGTAAATTGAAATCATTTCAGATAATGCCCTCTGGGAAGTTAAATTGATGATCTCATATCAGACATTTTCTTCTTTTTCTGAACATGTCACTAAGGAAACCTTCAGTTTCAGCACATTTCACCACTGATATTTTCATATGATAGGTCTCTAAGTATTTGTGTAGATGTGTCCACCCCCCTTTGGTAATAATAAATTGATGCACAATTCTGATAGTAGGGAAAATGGTGCCTCTCCCTTTTCCTGTCAATGCATCCTCTTGTAGGCCCCCAATTTATCTGAGTATTTTTGCAATGCCTATTTTGATGGGAACCTAGTAAGGGAGTATATTTGGAACTCCTCTAAAACCATAAACTCTGAATACAGTTGACATAGGGTATAAAATAATATCACCCCAATTGTGTACTATTTGAATGGACTAAGAAATTTCCTTTGGTCTCAACATAGTCAATAAACCTTTAGGGATTCTAGGATTTTCTGTGAACAATAAGGCTCTGAGCCTAGAAGAAAAATACCTATCAAAGGTGATGTAACTGGCCTCCTTCTTTTCCATGACATGTTTGCATTCCATAATTGAACAGGCATCTCTTCATCATCTTTGAATCTCATTAAATCCATTTCCTCCTCAAAGTAGTCAATATTCTTAAACAATATCATATGCATGAGCATGGAATACCATCCAAATGGCTTGGATATCTTTGCAATTTTTATTCCTATCGAACCCTGGTGAATCAATCTAGCAAGATGGGTGGCAAAGTCAAAAATGATAGCCAGATGTGAGTGCAGAATTTAGACCATCATGAACATATAAGGGATAGGCATTATTGCTTCTTCATCTTCTCCCAAAACATAACACAGAGCATTGTACATTATTTTGGCTCTTGGATTAAAATAGTCTAATTTGAAAGGTTCAGGTGTATTGGGGCTTACAACAACTAAACCTCCTATCTTATTAAAAAATTCCTTCAAAGGCTTATCTCTGAGGTAGTTTCTCTAAGCTTTATAAATTTCTTTGAATTGATCAAAATCAATATTTTCCATTTGTACCGAGGGATCATTTAACTTGAAAACCTCCCTTATCTCCTCAACTGATATGCTCGCTAATGCTCTGTCATTTACATCATATTTTTTGGCAATTTGAACCAATAAATCTATATCCATGAATACACTAGGGACTATTAACTTTCCCACATCAAATTGTCATATTTTTTGTCTGGAGGAAAATCCTTTCTCTGACTAAAATCTAGCTTAAAAATATCCAAACCAGTTGTTGATATTGTGGCGACTGATCATGTAAAACCTTACAACATTGTACAACCCTAAAATGGTTGATTTTAGAGGTTGCCCGAAAATGCATGTTATAAGCGGTTGATATGCATAATGCATTGTAATGTTGGTGTACTATTTTTTTGGATAATAAGAAAGGTTGGACAGCTTTGTAGGTGGATGTAGCTTAGGGTTTTGGGTGAACCACGTTAAATTTGTGTGTTATCTATGTTAAGTTTAATTCTTCTTTTGTTTTCTGCATATAACTATTTATTCTTATATTGTTCCAGATCTAGAAATCCCTAACAATTGGTATCAGAGTGAGGTTTGTTGTTGTAGATTGATGGGACTTTCAAATTTGAGTGGGAGCAATTAAGGATTCCAAATTCAAGATTGAAAAATTCAATGGCCAGAATTTTTAGTTATGGAAAATGCAAATGGAAGATTATCTGTATTAAAATGACCTCTAGAAGCCATTAGAAGGAAAAACCAAGAGACAAGGAACTATGATAGAAGAGGACTGGGAGATCTTGGATAGGAAGGTACTGGGATCTATTCAGTTTTACTTTGCACCGTCTATAGCATTCAACATATCAAAGGCAAAAATGACCGTAGAGATGATGGAGACATTGGCTAAGCTATACGAGAAACCCTCAGCTTTGAATAAGGTATTTCTTATAAATCATTTGTTTAATATGAAAATGGATGAGGGAGGATCTAAATCAAATTATTTAAATGAATTTAATACAGTCACCAGTCAATTGTTATCCATACAAATTTCATTTGATGAAGATGTTAAGGCTCTCTTAATTTTATGTTCTTTTCTAGAAAGCTCAAATAGCTTGGTTATGGCTGTAAGAAACTCTGTCTCTGGTTCAAATACTTTGAAATTTGATGAAGTTGTTGGTGTTACCCTAAGTGAGTAAATGTGATGGAAAAGCACAGGTGAAACTTCAACCTCATCACGTTCCACTTTAAACGTGGAGAAGAGATGAAGAACAAGTGAAAGAGGAAAAGGCTCTTCGCATGAAAATTCACGAGGGAAATCAAAGAAATGATTTTCTCAATATAAAGGAAAGAAAGATTGTTGGTACTATGGAAAGGCTAGTCACTTGAAGAAAGAATGTTGGTCTTGAAAAAACAAAAAAAGAGACAGAAATGAAGATGACAGTAAGGAAGCTAATGTTGCAAGTAATACTTTACAAGATGCTTTAATTTTATGTTTGGATAATGTTAATGATTCCTGGGTAATTGATTCTGGGGCTTCATTCCATGCTACACCCTATAGAAAATATTTTCTAGATTATGTTCAAGGTGATTTTGGACAGGTATATTTGGGTGATGATGAGCCCTTCCCTATTGTTGGGAAAGGGAAAATAAAGATCAAGTTTCCAAATGAAAATGACTGGATACTGCAGGAGGTAAGGCATGTCCCTAATTTAAGAAGAAATTTAATTTCTACAGGACAACTGGGTAGTGAAGTCTGCATATTCATATTTACAAACAATGTATAGAAGGTCACTAAAGGCTCATTAGTAGTAGCTAAAGGTGCAAAGATAGGCACATTATATCTGTGTACTGGTAACACTTATTCTACCTTAGCTACTACTGATAATGTTAATGCAGGTAACGATACTATAGATGTTGCAAGAATAGATTCAAAAATGTGGCACCATAGACTTGGGTACATGAGTGAGAAAGGGATGAAAATCCTTCACTCTAAAAATTTGTTGCTAGAACTAAAAAATATCGATTTAGAGTTCTATGAAAACTGTGTTTATGGTAAACAGAAAAGAGTCAGATTTTTCACAGTTGGGAAGGAAAAGAAGAGTGAGAAGTTAGAGCTAGTGCATTCAGATGTATGGGGACCGGCTCATTTATCATCTCTTGGTAGCTCTCATTATTATGTTATTTTTATAGATGATTCAACTAGGAAAACATGGGTATATTTCTTGAAACATAAATCTGATGTTTTTGAAACATTTAATAAATGGAAAGATTTGGTTGAGAATGAGACAGGAAAGAAGTTGAAGTGTCTAAGATCCAATAATGGAGTTGAGTATTGCAGCACAGCGTTTGAAGATTATTGTTCTATCAATGGAATTCAAAGGCAAAATATAGTTCCAGGAACCCCACAAGAAAATAGTGTGTCAGAAAGAATGAATAGGACAATCATGGAACGTGCAAGGAGCATGAGATTGCATGCTAGACTACCCCTTCATTTATGGGAAGATTTTGTAAACACTATATTCTATTTGATAAATAGAGGACCTTTAGCTCCTTTGGATGGTGGTATTCTAGAAGAAGTATGGATAGGTAAAAAGATAAATTATTCATTTCTAAAAACTTTTGGTTGTGAAGCTTTTGTCCATGTTGATAAAGAAAATAGAACCAAGCTTGATGCTAAATATAAAAAATGTACCTTCATTGGATATGGAGTAGATTACTATGGCTATCGGTCATGGGATTTTGAAAATCTTAAAATAATCAAAAGTAGAGATGTTATATTCAATGAGAAGGTCATGTATAAAGAATAGTTGTACGAAAAGAAGCATGAACAGGTCAAACAAGAATATGTGGTGTTGGATGAGACTCTTGAACATGAAACACCACTGGTACCTAATGATCAGAAACAACAGGTTATCCCACAAACTCCTGTAAGTGTTAGACATTCTACAAGGTCAAGTAGACCTCCCGACAGGTTTTCTCCTTCTTTGTATTCCATTTTATTGACTGATTATGGTGAACCAGAAGAATATGAAGAAGCAATGCAGGTGGATGCCAAACAACAATGGAAGTTGGGCATGAAAGAGGACATGGACTGCTTGTTGAGAAATAAGACTTGGGACTTAGCCCCCTTACCTGAAGGAAAAATAGCTTTGCCTAACAAATGGGTTTATAGGCTGAAGGAGGTAGGTGGAGGAAAGAAAAGGTATAAGGCCAGACTTGTGGTAAAAGGTTTTGCACAGAAAAAGGGTATAGATTTTGATGAAATATTCTCCCCTATTGTAAAAATGACTTCAATTAGAACTATACTAAGTCTTGCGGCTACAGATGACTTGCATCTTGAACAACTATATGTTAAAATAGATTTTCTCCATGGAGATTTGGAGGAGGAAATTTACATGCAGCAACCAGAGGGATATGAGGTCAAGGGAAAGGAGAATTTAGTGTGCAAGTTAAGGAAGAGTTTGTATGGCCTAAAATAGGCACCCCGCCAATGGTATTTAAAATTTGATAGTTTCATGGTTGAACAAGGTTACCATAAATGTTATTTTGATCACTGTGTATATTTTAAGAGATTGGATAATGGGAGTTACATTATCATGTTACTCTATATTGATGGCATGCTTGTTGTTGGGTCCAATATGCAACAAATAAATGAACTGGAATAGAAATTAGCAAGGTTATTTTCTATGAAGGATTTGGGTGCTTCTAAGCAAATCCTTGGTATGAGGATTACACGGGACAGGAAAAGTAGAACCTTGAATTTTTCCCAAAGTGAGTATATAAAGAAGGTGTTGAAAAGATTTAATATGCAGGATGCAAAAGTAGTTAGTACACCTTTGGCTATTCATTTCAAATTGAATAAGGAAATGTGCCCAAAGGCACAGGAAGAGGTAGATAAAATGTCTAACATCCCGTATTCATCATTTGTTGGCAGTCTGATGTATGCAATGGTATGCACACGGTCAGATATTGCTCATGTAGTGGGAGTTGTCAGTAGGTATATGAGAAATCGGGTATGGAACATTAGAAATTTTTTGAATGGATTCTTCAATATTTGAGAGGTACTACTACAAAGGCATTATATTTTACAAGATCTAGTTCTGCTTTGAGTGCATTTGTTGACTCTGATCTGGTAGGAGATATTTCTACAAGGAGTACTACAGGGTATGTTTTCATTGTAGGGGGTACTTCATTCATTTGGATTTCTAGATTGCAGAAGGTTAATGCACTTTCAACCACTAAATTTGAGTATGTAGCTACTACAGAAGCTAGCAAGGAGATGATTTGGTTACATTGTTTTCTGGAGGAATTGGGTCAGAAGCAGGAAGATCACCCATTGTATAGTGATAGCTAGAGTGTCTTTCATCTTGTGAAGAATTCTTCTTTTCATTCAATGATAAAGCACATACAGTGTTGGTACCATTTTATAAGGTATGTTTTGGAGCATGGCCAACTATGGCTTGAAAAGATTCACACAAGTGACAATCCTGCCGACATGTTGACGAAGGAAGTCCCCAAGGACAAGCTAGTTTCTTGCTCAGTTTCTATTGGGATTCTTGACTAATGATTATGGATTTTATGCACAGCAAGGTCTTTTATCCAGTGGGAGTTGCAAGTACTACATTGTCATATGGTTTCAGTCTCCAAGTGGGAGATTATTTGGTGTGGAGCCTGATTAGTCTCTAAGTGGGAGATTATTGACATTGTGGTGACTGATCATGTAGTGGGTGTTGATACTATGGCCCTACTCATCTAGTTTCTAGGAGGTGAGGGGCTCTATCCCCGAACCTCTAGCTGGCGCGAAGTGCCAAAAAAAATTTCTGCTTTTTCAGGAAAAAGAAGTCTGACATTGTAAAACCCTAAAATGGTCAATTTTAGTAGTTTCCCTAAAACACATGTTATAAGCAGATGATATGCATAATGCATTGTAATGTTGGTGTACTATATTGATGGATAATAAGAAAGGTTGGACGGCTATGTAGGTGGACATAGCCCAAGTTTTGGGTGAACCATGTTAAATTTGTGTGTTATTGAGTTTAATTCTTCTTTTGTTTTTTGCATATAATTATTTATTCTTATATTGTTCCAGATCTAGAAATCCCTAACACTAGCTACACTAGTCTTGGTATCTCAAACCCATCTACCACTATCATATAAACCCTCTCCTACTTTCAAAAAAGGCAATTTTGGCACCAATTCCTTAACTTTTGAAGCATTATTTGTTGATTTATCTAACTGTTGTAAAAGATCCTAATACACATTCCTCTCTAGATAATCAATCTTCCCTCAAATCTCTCTTCTAGGAGCCATTCTTATTTTTAGGGTTTCTAGACAGGTAGCTACAATTCTTGTATGCAAACAATCTATTCCCAATACCAAACCCTAATGCCAATTTAATTCACAAATTCTTAGGAATGTATTCTCAGAATAACTTACCCATTTTGCGAATTCTGGACACAGATAGCAAAATTTTTGCAATTCAACTCCGCCTTGAATCACTCTGTCAATTATGGCTTTTTGAGATTTGACAGTAATCTTATACATAATCTCCACTAGGCCTTAGCATTTATTTCTTATTGTGACGGCCACACGCTTCACCATTATTTTTGCTTCATTTGAAACTTCATGGTCCAATAGCTCAGAAACCTTTACTTTACCAGTTTAAATCCTAACCATTGATCTCAGCACTTCTTATTACATCCTACGGCTAGCAATCTCTCATGAAAATCATCATCAGTTGGGAAACGTAGCAAGAAAGCGTGTTTCCTTGAAGAGTAGATCTCGATCACTTTTTCCTTGTGGCTTCATGTTGTTCATTGGATCAAAATCAACTTGCAATGCCTTTACCTTTCTTTATCTCCGACTGGGTCCCAATACTTATTTACGTGGCAGGAAAGCACGTTTCCTTAATAGATAGATCTTGTGCATCTTTGGTTTAAGGAAATACGCTAACCATATGATCTAACTTAACTCACCCATAGATTAGTTAACCATCCTTCTTACTAATTGCAGGTTCAAACTCCCAGTTAAGAAATGTGGTGGCAAGTCGCGTTGCCTTAATAGAAAGATCTTGATCACCTTTTCCTTTTGGCAACACGCTGGCCATTAGATCCATCATAAGTTACATCCTCTTTACTTGTCTTTAAACGCCAAATAGGGCCCACCACATGCTAAGTGTCAATTGGGTGCATTGCCTTGATTGATATTTCTTGCACATCTTTAGTTTAAGGCAACACGTTAGCCATTTGATGAAAATTGAGTTGTGCACCTTTTACTTTCACTTGTCTGACTTCATTCAGACCCACTAGGATAGATGTCAATCAGGTGCGTTTCCTTGATAAATAGATCAACTACATCTTCAAATGAACGAAAAGTGCTAACTGTTGGATTAATTTGAAACTACATGTCGTTTATCACCTCGTTTTAAAAAAAATATAGACCCGCCAGAGACACATGGCTGCAAGATGCATTTCCTTGATGAATAGATCTTCTGCATCTTCTCTTTAAGGAAACATACTAAAGGTCAGATTAAAACACAATTGCATGACAAATTTTTAATAGAATAAAATGCTTTCGAGGCATCCAGACTTAGGAAAAAATAAAGTTCTTAGGACTTAGGAAAATTATAACATGGCCTCACTTAGTGGTGAAAAAAGACACATGCGTTTATAAGACTTTAAGTGACCAGATAAAGTAACGAAGGAATATAACAATTTCCAAAGCCCTTATGGTTTTGATCCTATACCCTCCAAAATTTAAAATAGAGACCTAGGGTTTTAAGAAAAAAAAACCCTTCTCAAAGCCTTTAAACACGTGATTCAATTAGTTTGGAAATTGTTTTTGCACAGACCTAACACATTTGAGAGAGTAGAGAAAACATTATATACATCACCAAAGTCTGAATCATCCTTGTATAGGTTCTTGAGGGCATAAATTCCAATGCTTTGGACCTATACTTCTTCAACCAAAATCACTCTTGTACTAAAAGAATCTACAACTTTGTTTGAGGTTCCTTTCTAATGGTTTATAGAGAATGTGAATGCTTGTAGTTGTTCAACCCATTTCATGTGCTTGCAACTTAACTTTTCTTGACTGTTAAGAAAAGTTGATGCATGATTATCTATAAAAACAATAAATTCCTTTGGTAGCAAGTAGTGCCTCCATTTCTTGAGGGCTTGAATCATAGCATAAAGTTCTAGGTCATATGTATTGTACTTTTTCTTTTCCTCATTCAATTTTTCAAAGAAGAAAACCACTAGTCTTCCATCCTGACTGAGGACTGAACCTATGGCTAGATTGCTAGCGTTTGTCTCTACTATGAAAAAATTCTTGAAGGTAGGTAGTGCCAAGATAGGATATTCTGCTACTCTTCCCTTCAAATACTCAAAAGCTTCATCTTCTTGGGTTGTCCACTAAAATTTTATTTTCCTACCATCTTTGATGGTATCTAGTAGAGGTGCACATATATGACTGAAAATTTTGACAAATTTTCTATAAAAGGTAGTCAATCCATGGAAGCTCCTGACTTCTCCTGGTGTTTTTGATATTGGCCAATTGATGATAGCCTCTACATTTTCAAGATCCATCTTCAAAGTGCCCTTGGAGATGACAAAACCAAAGGAATGTCAACTCTTGTTGCATAAATGCACATTTTTCTAAGTTGATAGAAAAAAAATTCTCATGTATTCTTTGAAGGACTAGTTCCAAGTGTCTTATATGTACTTCTTTGGTGCTACTAAAGATCAAAATCTCATCCAAGTAGACTAATACAAACTTTCGTATGAAATCATGAAGCACTTCATTCATTAGCCTCATGAAAGTGCTAGGAACATTTCTAACACCAAATGGAATCACAAGCCATTCATATAATCCCTCAGTGGTTTTAAATACATTTTTCCACTCATCTCCATGACTTATCCTTATTTGATGATAGCCTGACCTAAGGTCTATCTTATAAAAATAATATGCTCCTCCAAGTTGGTATAATAGATCCTCTATTCTTGGTATAGGGAATCTATATCTGATTGTTTTTTTTTTTTATTTCCCTAGAGTCAGTGCATAGTCTCCATTTTCCATCCTTCTTAGGGGCCAAAACACTTGGGACTGCACAAGGGCTAAGACTCTTTTGTATGAGTCCTTTGGTCAATAATTCATTGATTTGTTTAGTGACCTCTGCATTCTGATTAGGAGTGAGTTTATATTCAGCTTTGTTGGGTAGGGAAGCACCTGGAATGAAATCTATCTAATGACATATGTCCCTCAATGGTGGGAGTTCATCTGGTGTGTCTCCTACAACTATTCCCTTATACTTGTGCAGTAGACAGTCTACTTCTTGAGGTACTTCTTTGTGCACTATTTTCTCCTTTGGTTTAAGGACTAGGCAATATCCTACCTTTGAATCTTGAATAGTACTGATCATTTCTTGTTCTCCTACCAGCATGACTAATTGTTCTTTTGGTTTTTCTTGTTGAGGATCAGGAAGTGGGAGTAGATTGAACTTGTGACCATTCTTCTTAATCTGATGCTTGTTTGTGACTCCATCATGTTTGTCTTGAAGATCATACTTCCATTGACGTCCTAACAAAAGGTGACAGACATTTATATCTAAAACATCACAATGGACTTTATCCTTATAGTCTTTGACGAAAAAATCTACCCAAGCTTGTTCATTTATAAGGGTTTGTTGTCCTTTTGTAAACCAAGATACATGGGAGGGATTTGGGTGGGGTACTTTCTCTAATTTTAATTTATCTACCATCTCCCTAGATACAAGATTTTAGGTAGAACCAGAATCAATAACTAACTTGCATACCTTTGCATGGCTCTTGCAATTGGCTCTAAAGATATTCTTTCTTCGAGGAGGCTCTACTGGCATAGATTCTTGGATTAGAGTTCTCTTCATCATGAGGCATGTCCCTTCTTCTTGAGTACAGTCTCTTACACTATGAGCATCATCCTCTTGCATAAGGTTGGTTCTTCTTTCTCCCTCATTTTTATGCTTGTCTCTATATGGACACTTATTCATGTAGTGACCCATCTGATTGCAATTATAACATTTGATCTAGCCATTGTTTCTTCCTCCATTTCTACCCCTTCCATTACCTCTTCTACCTTTTTATCCACCTCTAGAACTACTTTCCCCTTGGGTTTTCTCTTTATTGGATACTCTTTGTGGTCTATTACTTTGTCCTCTTCCACCAAATTTTCCTCTTCCTCTATCAATCTTACCTTTTCCTCTACCATTAAGTTCATTTCTTCCTCTGAACTTTTCTTCTACCTTTAGTGCCAATTGGTAGCACTGGTTTACTATGGTGGGGCTTGTTAGGCTAAGCTTATCCTTAATTGAAACTCTTAGTCCTTTCATATATCTAGTAAGCTTTACACATTCTAGCTCAGCAAGCTTGGATTTCATTAGCAATTTCTGAACTTCTTCAGTGTAGGTTGAGATATCAATCTCTTTTTTTCTTAGACTCATCCTTTTCTTATGAATTTGGACTTCATAATCTTCAGGGACATAAGTTTCCCTGAGTACTGCCACAATTTTCTTTCATGTGGTGACTAGATTCATTTTGTGCTTCACCCTATCATCTTAAGTGAAGTTCCACCATGTGAGTGCAGAGCCTTTGAGTTTTGAATTAGCAATCTTCACCCTCTGGTTTTCAGGGATGTCTTCAAAATCAAATAAACTATTTCAGGCATCCACCAATCCATTGCATCATCTAGGTCCATCTTCCCATTGTATGTAGGCAACTCAAGCTTGGTATCCATGGTTCTCCTCTCCATGGATTTTAGAGTCTTCATAAGCACCCTTTGATCTACTGGACATTCATCTTCCTCCTTTTCGAGGGGTTCTTCTTCACTCCCTTCTTCAACATCTTCAGAGTTACACTTTTTTTATGAAGCTCTTCCCTAATCTCTTCCATTTCTTTTCTCATCAACTGCATCTCAGTGTCTCTTTGTTCATCATGCTTTGTCCATTTCTCTATGAGGTATCTTACTATCTTTGCATTAGTCATCCTTATTGACAACCCTCCATCATCTTCTCATTTCATGTTGTTGGTTTGATTTTTCCCTTAAGGATCTTTGATGCTCTGATACCACTTGATGCAGAGCTCTCCTCTATTTAGACAACTTTGATGTGGTGTGACCTTAGGTGTCTTCTTTGCACCTGACTTGGATTGAGAAATTACTCTACACCTTCAAAAATATCCTGCAGCAACTACAAAACACACTATCCTCCTAGAGGATATTAATTCTTCTTTCAAGAAAGTAACTTATACTTGATTTTAACAAAAAATAGGAACCTATATGTTGTAGGGGATGGAAAGGTTCTAGACAATTCAAAATTCTCTAAAAGAGATGATTTGTAACCCTTAAAAGTGTCTAAGAAATCAGAAAACAATTCTGGCTTTTAGGGCTTCCTGGCTTGTAGCCCTATTGAGCGAGTTTTTAGGACTTAGATCAAAAACTTCCTAAATGATCTATCAAAAAAATATTAGATCCATACATTATTTTTAGATTTATATCAGACCCCAAAAGCATAGACTCCCAAATAGAAAGGAAAGTACCTAATGCTCACTGTTGCAGGAGGCCTAATTAGGCCTAGAAGAGTTGATTTCTTGTAGAATTCTTCACCAGTCAAACTCCTCAAGAAAGAAACCATTTGGAATGTTTAAAGGGACCTCTTAGAGACTACAATCCACCATCAGATTGATTTTTTTCACCCCTAAAGTGTTGCTACTACTTCATTCTTCTTTGGACTCAACTAAGCATATAGAGATTCTTGGCCTAGGGCTTGCAAGTAAAAATAGGAAACTCATTCCCCTTCTCCCACACTTTTTGAATTGTAAAATAAATTGAACCTACTTGCATTTCCCTAAAGGACAATTAATTCCCATGGAGGTAAGGCAAGTTAGGGTATGATTTATGTAAATTGTCTGTTCAGGAAGGGTTTCTATACAACCGAGAGAGATTTTCTTGTATCTTTTAATTATGATCTTCAAAACACTTCAAAATAATTTCATTGTTTCCTTAATCCATTCTAGACTTCAATTCATCTACTCATTGGCTTCTAACAATCCGTACCAGTCCATGCACATTCAGTTTGCAGACAAAAATTAGGGAAAATAGGGAATCTTTATTGATTTCAAAAAAAAATTACATCATCCTGTTTTCCACCCACCTGAAAGGGATTATTGAAGAATTTTCCCAATGGTTCCAACTAATGTTTTAAGGTTGTCACCGTTGGGAAGCATTTACAAAAATTTTAGCAACTTTTACAAAAGTTGGTTGACAACATTTTCTAGCAATATGCAACTTTTTGCATTTCTTGAAAAAGTGGATCTTTCCCTTAACAAGACCTAAGTCTAAGATCCTAGGGATCATTGTTAACACAAAACATGATAAAAAAAATCCTAAGACCACACCTAGACTATACTAAACACAAAAATTTCCAATTGACCATAGTCAAAGCCCAAGGTTTATAAAGACAACAAGGGTGACTAGTCCTTACAAGTTGGCTTATTAAAAACTCTTGAAATGATCTTGATGAACCTTAGGCATGGGGGCCCTTGGGTGAATCCTTTGAAGACCCTAGGAAGATGATTGCTTTGAAGAGTGGAGGAAAGTTTCTCGTGCACCATATGCTCTTTAAAAATGATCACAACTCTTGATGCAATAACATGACTCTACAATACCTAGAAAGGAAAGTCATGAACACATGCTTGCATAGAGTATGTGGAAGTTTGCCACAATGCTATGTTTAATGAATATTCTTGGTCAAAATGAATTTAATTCTTAATTACTTGAATCCTTGAACATGAGTTCTTTATTTGACCTTGATAGCTTGAGATTGGATGTTTATGGATGTCAAAATGAGAAAGGAAATCTTTCTTTTATACCACTCTAATGCAGGAGCATCTTGGGTTCTTGGCAATCCTGTATCAGCCAAAAATATGTTTGTTTGGGCTTGGTAGCCTTTTAGAGACTACTTGGTAAAGTGCTCAGTAACTGCTCTTGTTTGGTCGATTGAAGGTTTTTTGGTTTGTTCTACCGATCAAGCTCGGTTACTTATTTTTACTTGCTTCCCCGACGGGTCTCCGTGGTTGTTCCTGACCGCTCGGTGGTTTCCTCTGATTGGTCTTTCTTGCTTGGTAGTATTTCTCACTGAGTTTTTTTTTGTATGTTGAATCTTTTGGCTAACATGTGCATTTAATTTTTGTAGCATAATTAATGTTGGGATCTCTCATTGTGATATGTATGGACCTAAATCTAGGTCATTGTTGTTTCCTATGTTGGATCTTTAGGATCTTTTGGGGCCGACCTTTTCGATATCCCTTTGTATAAAAGTAGTGTTATGTTCTTATATTAGGAAGTAGGGAGATAATATATTTGGATCAAGGGTTTGTGACCTCACACGTATGAGGAATTTTTGTAAAAGAATTTGAATGTATTTTGCTGTAACTAGGAAGGCCTTACATCCCAGTATGTATAAATTTTGATGAAATAATATAAATTCTCTATTCCACCTCTCCTCTATGTTTAATTCTTTCATGTTGTGTTCTACAAGCTGGTTTGGTAGCTTGGAGTGCCATTGGCCCTAGTTATTATCCCTCCTTTCATCAGGTGGTGCTGAGCACCTATTCCAGATCAACCGAGTAAGTATGAAGACTATTTCATTCTAGAGCATATGCTATTCAAAGGTATTCAGTTATCTATACCGAGGGGATCAACGAGAACCAATTTGATAAAGGAAAAACATAGTAGTGGTTTGGTTGGACATTTTGGTATTGATATGACATTGATTTTTCTTAACGAAAGGTCTTTTTGGCCTCAGTTGTATAAGGATGTTCAAAAAAATTTGAAGAGTTGTGGAGGTTGTCAAGTTGTAAAGGGAGTAATTCAGAATAATGGTTTGTATACACTGATTTATATTCTTATGAAACCTTGGTTGATATTAGCATGGATTTTGTTCTTGCCTTATCAAGGACAACAAGAGGTAAAGATTGTATATTTATTATTGTGGGTAGATTTTCTAAGATGATACATTTCATACCAGTAGGAAAACATCAGATGCAATACATATAGCATATCTTTTCTTGAGGAGGCTTATCTATTTGCCCTAAAATCTGGGGAGAAATTGAAAAAGACATGAACATAGACAAAGAGGAAGAGGTGGTAGATTCCCTAGAGGAAGAGGTAGATCTTATGGTGAAAACAATAGATCTGATCCAGACAAGGAAAATCAAGAAAAACATCAAGAAAAAGGTAAGACTGAGTGGAAAGGTGGAAGTTCATTCTGAGGAAGAGGTAACTACTCTTGAGGTGGATATAGGAGAAGAGGGTTCAAAGGAACTTGTTACAATTGTGGAGAAGAGGGACATAGATCATTTGCGTGTACACATGCAAGAAAGAAAGTCGGTAGTAGCAAAAATTATTTGGTGCAAGAAGAGTCACCAAATGAACCTAAGAAGGAAGGAAACCTAATGGTTAGAAGAATATTATGGAGTGAGAATGATAATCAAGATCCAGTAAGAAAGATTTTGTTCGAGACAAGATGCAAAATTGCAAAAAAAGTTTGGAAAGTAAATTTTTATAATGGAAGCTCGAAGAATTTGACATCTAAGGAAACGCTCACCAAGTTGCAGTTGGAAAGAATGAAGCACCCAAAACCCTATGAGATTTCATGGATCAAGGATGAGCATACACTTATTGTGAGTGAACAATGTGTTGTGAATCTGAAAATTGGAAAGTATTATGATAAGGTATTGTGTGATATTATGCCTATGGATTATTATCATATTTTGTTGGGTAGACCTTGAAAATATGATAGACATGTTATACATGATGGAAGATTGAATAAGTATACTATTTAGGTTGATGGTAAGAGACAAATATTATTACCTTTTGTTGAAGAATATGTTGGTGGGATATACACATCTATGAAAACAATTTGATGGAAGGTAGGAAGTTTGTTAAGGATATGAAGAGAAATGATGTCTTTTATGCTTTGATTCCTAAAAAACTGAGTGAGAAAACATAAGATAAAACTCCTGAGAAAGTTGAAAAGTTGCTTACCGAGTACAAGGAAATAATTTTAGATAACATACTTGATGGTTTTCCACCAATGAGAGATATTATTCAGTGTATGGATCTGATTCCTGGAGCTAGTTTTCCCAACAAGGCACCACACCGATTGACACCAACTGAGAATGAAGAACTCAACCAACAAGTTAATGAGTTGTTGCAGAAATGGTTGATCAGAGAGAGTTTGATTCCATGTGGAGTACCATATGTGTTAGCACCTAAGAAGAATGGAGAATGGGGAATGTGTACCAATTCAAAAGTTATTAATAAATTACTAGTTAAGTATTGATTCCCTATACCGAGGATGGATGATAGAATGGATTGTTTGAGTGGAGAAAAATATTTTACTAAGATTGATTTGAAGAGTGGATATCATATTATCAGAATCAGAGAAGGTGATGAATGGAACACTACTTTCAAGACAAAAGATTGGTTGTATGAGTGGTTGGTTATGCCTTTTGGTTTAACTACTGCACCGAGTACTATAATGAGGTTAATGAATGAGGTCCTGAAGTAATTTTGGGTAAATTTTTGATTATGTACTTGAATGATATTTTTATATTCAGTAGGAACATAGAAGAGAATTTGATGCATATAAGACAAGTGTTGCAGAGGTTGAAAGAGGAAAATTTGCTAATTAATTTGAAAAAGTGTTCCTTCATGAAAGAAGAACTTGTGTATTTAAGCTTTGTGATTTCAGCTGATGGTTTGAAGATGGACCCTAAGAAGATTGAAGCTATACTTGATTTTCCTACATATGAGAATGTTAGTGAGGTAAGATCATTTCATGGATTAGAAATTTTTTACCAAAATTTTATCAAAAATTTTAGTTTAATCTATAATGCTATGACTAAGAAAATGAGAGGAGACAAGAGAGAATTCAAGTGGACACATGGAGCTTATAATAGTTTTAAGACTTTGAAGCATAAGGTTGTTGAATATCCTCTATTATCCTTACCTGATTTCAATAAGGTATTTCAAGTTGAGTGTGATGCAAGTGGCAGTGCAATAGGAGTTGTGTTGAGTCAAGAAGGTAAACCTGTTGCATTCTTTAGTGAGAATTTGAATGATTCTAAGAGGAAATATTTTGTGTATGGTCAATAATTCTATGCTAGTGTTTAAGAACTAAAGAAATGGAGACATTATTTGATACTAAGTGAATTTGTGTTGTATACTGATCATAAGGCTTTACAATATTTGGTTATTCACAATAAGTTGAAACAGAGACATATGAAATGGGTAGAGTATTTACAAAGCTTCATATTTGTGATAAAAAAAATAAGATTGGAGTTTATAACTGAGTTGATGATGAATTGAGTAGGAGAATATCTCTATTGACTGAAATGAGAATTGAGGTTCATGGTTTTGATGATATGAATCATTTGTATGAAAGTGACCTTGATTTTTCTAATCCATGGAGAATGTGCAGAGAACCTATTCCAAATCAACTGAGTAAGTATGAAGATTATCACTCAAGAGGATATTTTGTTTAAAGGTATTCAGTTATGTATATTGAGAGGATCAATGAGAACCAATTTGATAAAGGAAAAACATAGTAGTGGTTTGGCTGGACATTTTGGTATTGATAAGACATTGAGTTTTCTTAAGGAAAGGTATTTTTGCCTCAGTTGTATAAGGATGTTCATAAATTCGTGAAGATTTGTAGAGTTTGTCAAGTTGCAAAATGAGTAATTCAAAATACTAGTTTATTTACACCAATTTCTATTCCTGAGAAACCTTGGAGTGATATTAGCATGTATTTGGCTCTTGGCTTATCGAGGACAGCAAGAGGTAATGATTCTATATTTGTTGTTGTGGATAGAATTTCTAAGATGACACATTTCATACCATGTAGGAAAACATCAGATGTCGTACATATAGTAGATCTTTTCTTCAAGGATATTATGAATTGTCTAGATTACCGAGGAGTATCATCTCTAACTAAGATAGTAAATTTGTTGGATATTTTTGGACAACACTTTGGAAGAAGTTGGAGACCAAGTTGAAGTATAGTTCTACATTTCATCCACAGACTGATGGGAAAATAGAGGTTGTAAATAAAATTTTGGGTAGCTTGTTGAGATGTTTAGCTGGAGATTAATCAGGTAATTGGGATTTGATGTTAGCACAAGCAAAGTTTGCATATAATAATTCAATGAATAGGAGTACTAGAAATACACCTTTACAGATTGTTATTGACATGCAACCAAGAGGTATATTATACTTGAGAGATATTTCTAGTGAAGAGAAGAAATTGTTGAGTTTATGAAAACATTGCATGAGGAAGTGAAGCATAAAGTTGGAGCAAAGTAATCATAAATACAAAGATAATGCAGATAGATCAAGAATACATAAGAATTTTGAGATTAATGATGAAATAATGGTTCATTTCAAGAAAGGAAGTTTTCATGTTGGAACATATGGTAAATTAAAGATGAAGAAATTTGGTCCTTGCAAGATATTGAGGAAGTTCGACAGTGGAAATGCTTATAAAATAGAATTACCTAATGATGATATGTCACCTATATTCAACATTTCAGATTTGTATGAGTATCATGAACCTAATGAAGAAGTGATAGTGCCGAGTGATTATCCTAAGAAACAAATAGAAGAGGTTGAATAGATTTTGGAACAAAGAATTGGTAGAAGCACCAAAGGAAAGAAATACATGAAATACTTGGTAAAGTGGAAGAATAGACCGATTGAAGACTCTATGTGGATTTCTCAATCTAAGTTGGATTCAGCTCAAGTTGTAGTGCACTCATGATTTAGAGAATCATTTCTGTTAACCCCAGGTGTTTTATGTAGGAACATCCTGGGTTCTTGGTGTGTGTGTAATTTTTTTACCTGTTTAAGAATGACACAACACTTCATTAGATCATTGCATTAGAGAAAAAGGGGTTAGATGAGCATATAAAACCACTAATATTTACCTATTGCTTTCTAACTAAGAAGAGTGTGATTAATAACATAATAGCCCTCAAATTATGCTACTATTAGTGACATATACGACTTAGCATGAAATATTTGAATTAAAACAAGTTGTTAATCACTAAGAAGTGCATTCTAGTTCTAAAAATGGAGACAATATAAATGCATGATAATGAAACTATGAATGAAATATGAATGCATCTAAATCCTGGCAGCATAACAATGCATTTTCAATATAAGGTAAGGGCTTCTTTTCTCTCAAAAATGCCTTCTATTTATAGAAGAATGAGGAGAGAGAGGGGGGACAAGGTGCATTAATGGAGTTGAAAAACTCATTAATGGTGTGTAAGAGCAATAAATGCCTTGGGCATTCAATAG
>MU224282.1:143863-154423 GCA_018584345.1 Thuja plicata
TCAAGTGGGTGGAGTCCTTAATCATTCCTTAATGGAATGTGACAACATTAGGAGGTGGGTTAGGATAGAATTAGGATTAGAATTAGATTAGCATGGGGGGAATAGGTTGGGATGGGTTAGAACCCAGAGTAGAAGTGGTTGAGATAAGCTAGGTTGGGGTTTAGGAGAATATAAATGAAATGAGTTGTTTGACATAATTCATTTAAATATATAGTATTTAATTATTTAAGCATTTTATTGCTTTTCAATAATTAAGGGAACTATAGCCATTTTAATTAAATTAATTAGGCTAGGGGAATGGGTTCATTTGCAAGTGAGCAATTGATTTAGGGTTTATTTAATTCCTTTATGATTAAATACTATAGCCATGTTTGAAATTGATTTGATTTAATTGGTTTAAATTGATCTAAATTGTATGGCTATAATAGTTAATATAATTCAGTGATAAAAAACACCTAGGATATTAAATTTGATTTAAAATAAATTATGCCAACGTAACATTGTCATGACATAATTGGGGGTATGATCAAACTTAGGGAAAATAGGGTCTATAGTTGGAACAGACCAAATCCATGTGGTTACATTTTCCCCTCTTTGAATTGATGTGCGAGCAGCGCATTGATTCAAAGAAAGTTTTTGATTTTGACTTCAGAAAGATTGAGAATTTTGTTCTTGGTTGTCGAACGAAATGTTGATGAGATCAGTCTTGTACTTGATCAAACTAAACTGATAGAATCAACTTTGAACTTGGTTGTCATCCAAAGGTCAATAAAAAATTTTAAAAGATACCAATCCTGAACTTGGTTGTCATCCAAAATTGATAATATTGTTTCCGAACTTGGTTGTCATCCGAAATTTAGTATGAAGCTACCAGGAGCTTAGTAAGAATCTTTTTAAAATGAGGAAATAGAAGATACCTAGCTTATGAGAACCAAAGATTTCTATCCAACATTTCTGACTTAGTCAAGGAAACTGTCATGCCCCTAGTTTGTTTGATAATGAAGTCATTTTTAATGTTGTTTCAAGCAAAAATTTAATTGATGATAGTGTGATCATGCCCCCTCGGGAACAAAATTGAAGGAAAAGAATAAAATCCCTTTGTTGAAATGATGTATCACTTGTAGGAAGCGATTGGGGCAGGAAAGAATAGAGTAGAAGAAGTGAAAAAGAGAGGGTGTTTAAGAATAAACACATGGTAACCAAGTTAATTACATGAAAATGTGAGTGGTGAGACTGATAAAATGATGTCAGACCAAAATTTATGATAAAATCTGTATTTTAACAGATTCTTGGAACAAATGGAGCAAATCTGCATTTTTTAGAATTGTCGTAAAAATGGTACTATGCTACGTAAAACACCTTAGGCACCTTTGATTTGGTTCCCGATTGATCAAAAAGAGAACAAAAATGTAGTTTTAGTTTCCTAGGAGGAGTTTTAGAACTCCTAAATAGCTTAAAAGACCAATATATAGCTCAAAAATTACCATTTTACTATTCATTTTCACTTTTACCCATAGTAATTCTGAGAGCTCTATAGAGAAGATAGTGGTCACTGTGAGGAAGCATCATTTTGAGATGAGCCATCGACACCAGCACCCGGCCGATCCATTTCCACATTTCACAATGCCAGAGGAGCCCATTCCTCGCATTGAGGAGCTGATTGAATATGATCTGGATGAGCGTCCTGCTAGAGGGAGGGGAGGAGTACAGAGAGATAGGGGCAAAGGCCAAGATGGAGGGAGGGATGGAGGCCGAGATGGAGGGAGAGATGGGAGACATCCTCCTCCAGATGATGGTGATGACGATGGAGATGACAGGGGTGGTGGTGTTGTGGGTGGCCACGCAGAGGTTGTTAGTGGTAGTGGAGAGGGTTGGCGCACCCACTTCAGATTTGTTGCTCCCAAGATGGATCTAAGGCCATTACTGATAGGAGAGCAATAGAGGCAGAGGTAGCAGTAGCAGAGATAGTCTGATCAGTCACAGGATAGATCTGTAGGATAGGATATTGGCAGGGGTTCAAGCAGGGACAGAGATCCCTTATCTTAGTGAGAGCAGGAGCGAGAGCAGCTCAGGGCACAGATTACTTCTTTAGAGGCTAGAGTTAGTGTTTTAGATGCATTGTTGGCTGATAGGGATAGATAGCTAGAGAGGCTTAGTGTAGAGCAGGACAGGCAAGGTGACATTCTTAGAATGGAGAGAGATGCACAGGCTCGAACTACAGTCCATTAGGCTTAGAAAGCCACATATTATTATTCTCTATACCATGTTGCAGTGCCAAAGGGACAGAGAGAGATATATTTTTCACACCTAGCATAGCAATCTGAGGAGGCAATGCCTCCTCCTCCTCCGTTTGTACCACCTCCTCCTCCTCCTCCAGATCAGGGAGAGGGTGGGAGCCAGAGCTGAGATATGTTATCTTATTTTGTATATCTGAGTTCATATGATATCTCTGGATCCTTTTGAGATCCTCATTTTGTACATGACATACATATATATATCTGATTCATTTTTTCCCTCTGATTCTCTTTATGTGGATTTGTGCCATGCTTTAATCTGTATCATGTTTTGAGATATATATCTAATGTTGTTGATTATGTTCCTGACATGTTATATGAGTTCCATTTTCTTTGATAGATTTATTTTGCACATGTGATTATATCTTGGCCATATGATGAGTTAGATTTTAGATGATGACATCATTTTATGCATGTTTTTGAGTTATCACTGATATAAATATGTTTCAAATGATATTATGTGAATATGCAAATGTATGTTCTTGAGATTTTTCTATGCAATGTTGAATGTATGGATGCACTTTAGGATGTAAAAGTAAAAATGCAATACATGGATGTGTATTTTCCTGCTGATTCTTTTATGAATGCAAAATTTATGCTATGGATGTGCAACGATATATATATCAGTAATATGGATGGATGTAATTAACTTAGTTTTTAGAAGAAGAAAGATAGAAATCACTTTTTAGCACAAATTCCCAAATGTTTTAATTTCCTTCAAAATGCATCATGCAACCTCTAAATGCAGCTATATGCAGACTCTTAGGACTTGTCATTGATTAGCAAATATTGCAACATTTTTATCATCATTGGGTTCTTTTTAGAATGGATACCACCTGATAGTACAACCATCACTAATACCCATTGATATTATGAAAATATGAATACTATATTTATTGGAATGTTAGAAATAGACTTAGGCATCAAGGCATAGAAGCCAGGATAACAAAATAGTCACCTTCCTTTTATTATATCAGAATTTGTCTAAGGCAAGATATTGAACCCATAATGACCTTGAAAATTCATATCCTTGGGTACATTATGCTTCGTATACCTTAGTGAGAGTCTGAGTCAGAAAATAGACAAGGAAATTGTTTCAACCTTACCGTAGTTTACACATAACAAAGATCGAGATATATGCGGCTATCCACTCATGATGGAAGCTCTTAACATAAACATCCAAGTTAGGTGAAATTTATAGGATTACTTGGAACAATCACCATATTCAGAAAACCAAGAAAATATTATGCCCCCTGTCCTTGCAACTCTTTGTCTTTCATAGACGTCATGGAGTAACTCAAAAGGTATAACAACATCAATTGAGAATCAATAAAAATTCATAGCTGCTTAGATGCCCCTAGTTAAACATCATCAGGACATAAAAGAGCTATGATCAATCCAAGACCAAACTGTGTTTAAGTAATACTATTGATTCATTTTTCAAGCACAGTATAGATTCATCAATCAAAAAGTTTGGAATTCAAGCAAATATGGCATCCATTTACCTATATACAATCTTGTCGCTGTTCAGAATCCAATGTAGTTCTTAGGAACACCGTTCATGTTAGTGCAATTTTTGTGTCATCCTTGTTTCGTAAAAATGATAGTGGGAGTAAAAGTAGCTAAGAGTATCATATCACAAGACAAACGTCCCATCTATGACAACCTAGCCAATGCAACCTATCAGACTGGAAAAGATGCCCCCAGTGCAGAATGACTTGTTCCCTAGAACCGAAAAGATAGACAAATCCCAAGCAAGGATAAGATAGTCGTAAGGAAACAAAGTCATCATTTTAGCATAGGTGAAATTGTGAAGGCTCAGTATTAGTAGTGCATTGATAGATGGAGCGCTGAACACAAATGATGCCTAATTGCCAGGTTTTCACCACTTGGCAAGATCTTTTCCTTTTTTTTTGCTACCAAGATGCCTATTTTACTAGGTTGTCATTAAGGCACTTTTCTCTTTTTCAATTTTTTTACTATTTTTTCTTTTTTGAATTTTTTTATAGTATCAAGGTGCCTATTTACCAGGTTTTCACCAAGGATACCCTTTCTTCAGGACTTTTTCCATTGTTTTTGGATTTCTTCAGGATCAATTTTTTGAATGTTTTTGTTCATTTTTGAAAACTTTTTGCTGTACAAGCTCTACTAGCCAAACATTAAGCGTAGAACCACTTCAGATGTAGAGTATTAATAGGATTTGGAAGAATGTCTCCCTTAGGTTTAGCTAGTTGATAAGCTCCAGTCCCAAAAGTAGCAGTGATAACATAAAGTCCTAGCCAGTTAGGTTCAAACTTTCCTTTCTGCTCTATGTTAGGCTAGTTCTTAGGATTCTCTTTTAGGACGAGATTCCCTACTTCAAATTTTCATGGTTGGACCCTCTTGTTGTACCCTTTGTACATGCATTCTTGGTACACCTTTAGATGGTCAAATGTCTGTTGTCTGTGCTCATCTAGTAGGTCCAAAGAATTCACCCTATCAATGCGGTACTGCTCGTCAATAACAAGACCTTGTAAAGATATCCGCAAAGATGGGATTTAAACCTCAATAGGTAGAAATTCTTTAGTGCCATAGACTAGGGAAAATGGTGTGGCCCCTATTGGTGTTCTGATACTTTTTCTATAGGCCCATAGTGTCGGATTCAGTTGTAGATGTCAATCTCTGCCAGAGTTACTTACAGTTCGGTGTAGGATTTTGAGAATATTCTTATTAGATGCCACAGCCTATCCATTACCTTGAGGATAATAGATTGAGGAGCAGTGTTGGGTGATGTGGAACTATTCACAAAGGTCATTAATGTCTTTATTTTTTAATTGGCCCCCATTGTCTGTTATAATTGAAGAGGGTATCCCATATCTACAAATAATGCAGTTCAGAATGAATATAGCCACCTGTTTTCCCGTGGCTTTGATTAGTGGCATAGCCTCGACCCACTTTGTGAAGTACTTAGTGGCTATAATGATGAACTTGTGTCCATTTGAAGAATTGGGATATATTGGTCCAACCAAGTCAAAGGCCTACTGCTGAAATGGCCAATGTGTAATGAAAGGTATAAGTTCTCTGGCAGGAGCATGGATGAGATTTCCATGTGTCTGACATTTATGACATGTTTTGGAGAGTTGAATAGCATCTTTTTCCATGGTAGGCCAGTAATATCCAACTCTTTGTAGCTTCTTAGCTAATGAAAAGTCATTCGAGTGTGATCCACATACACCTTTGTTGACTTCTTTTAGTGCGAGATCAGACTCTTTGAGTTCTAAACACCTAAGAAGTGAACCATCAAGACCTCATCAATATAAGTTATTAGTTATGAGGACATAACATGATGTTGTCCTAATCAGGGATCTCTTCTCATTTCTAGATAGATTAGTAGGAATGGTATGGTTAGTGAGATAGGCAATGATATTGACATACCAAGATTGGCCTGGGGTGTTTAAAGCATAGATTACTTGGTATTCAGGGATATCAAAGGCGGGATAGGATAGTTCTTCCACCAAGAAGTCATAGTGGAATTGATGTTCTTCTAGTTGTAACATGGATGCCAATGTAGCCATGCCATCTACAGCCTTATTTTCTATTCTAGGTGCTTGCTGGAATGTGATAAAGACAAAATATTTCTTTAAATCATCAACCAGTTGCTTGTAGGGTGTCAACTTTTCATCTTTCATCTAATAATCACCATTGACTTTATTGATAATGAGTTGAGAGTCACCATATACATGCAACTCTACAATCTTCCATTCCATGGCAAGTTTAAGACCATTGACTAGTGCCTCATATTTAGAAATGTTGTTCGTGCATGGTAACATCAGTTTGTAAGACTTGGGTATCTTGTAACCTTGAGGAGTTATGAATAGAACTCCTACTCCAGAGCCTTGTGTATAAGAACCATCAAAGTACATCTTCCATGGATATTCTGTCAGGCGCATCTTGAAGTGGTGAATCAGCTAGTTGATCTACAAGGACTTATCCTTTAATATCTCTCCTATCCACATACTCAATGTCAAATTCACTGAGAATGAGGACCCATTTTTCTAAGAGCCCTATTAATGTTGTTTTGATTAAAAGGTACTTTAGAGGATCAATCTTAGAAATGAGCCTTACTATATGTTAGAGCATGTAGTGTCTTAATTTTTGTGATGCGAAGACGACTGCTAAGCATGCTTTCTCAATAATGTTGTAATGGATCTCATTGGAGACTAGTGTTCTACTGATTTAGTAGATAGCTCTTTCTTTCTTTGCTTCATCCTCTTATGCTAACAATATGCCTAAGGATGTAGCTATAGCTGAGATATATAGGAATAATGGCTTTCCATGAATAGGTGCCATAAGAATAGGAGTAGCTAGGTACCCTTTTAGTTCTCTAAAATTGGCTTCACAGTGTTCATCACATTTGAAGGTGACCCCTTTATGTAGTACTTTGGTAAAGGGTTGCGCCCTGTCTGCCAGTTGTGACATGAATTGCCCGATTGATTGAAGTCTCCCTTGTAATGTCCTCATTTGACTGATGTTGCATGGAGGAATCATTTTTATAATAGCCTTGACTTTTGTAGGATCTACCTCAATTCCATTTTTTGACTATAAACCCTAAGAGTTTCCCTGATTGGACACCAAAGGCACACTTCTTTGGATTGAGCCTAAGTTGGAATTGCTCCATTCAATCCAAGATATGTCTCAAGTTAGCAATGTGAGTGCTCCTTTCTTTGGATTTAGCTAAGGTGTCATCCATGTAATCTTCCATGTTTTTGTGTATCATATCATGGAATATAGTAGTCATTTCTCTTTGATATGTGGCACCGGAATTCTTTAACCCAAATGGCATGAAATTCTAGCAAAAGGTGCCCCATGCGCATGTAAATGCAATTTTCTCTTGATCCTCAGGGGCAAGTTTGATTTGATTATAGCCCGAGAATCCATCCATTAATGAATACATTTGGTAGCCTACTGTGAGGTCTATGATCATGTCAATATTAGGTAGTGGGAAGTTATCTTTTGGACATGCTTTATTTAAGTCTCTAAAGTCTATACAAATCCTGATAGAGTTATCATATATAGACATGAGTACCACATAAGAGATCCATCCTACGTAGGCAATGACTCTGATAAATCCAGCTTTCAACAATTTCTCTAGCTCCGCTTTGACTAATAATGCAACATGAGGATGCATCTTTCTAAGTTTTTGTTTCACAGGCTTGATTATAGGAGCTATAGATAAGTGGTGCATGATTAGATTAGGATCTAGTCCAGGCATATCTGTATAAGACCATGCAAAGTTGATCTTCTTTTCCCTCAAGAACTCTATAAACAGTGTCTTCTCTTCTTCTAACAAAGATTGTGCAAGGTGGACTATTTGAGGATTTTCAATGGTGCCCAAATTTACTGGCTGTGTTGGTTCAATCAGCACTGAAGACCTTTCCTAAAAGTGTTCAGGGAGGATATCAGTAATCTCATCCTTTGGTGCCTCTTAGAGGTTTTCACCATTAGATACATCTTTTATTTTTACTATTTTAGGATCTGACACTACCACAACATGGTTTTCACCGTCAGTTCCCTTTTTCTTTTTATTTTTTAGGCTTTGACTGAGAAACCTGATATCATCCTGTGACATGTTCATTCTCCTTGCATTGGTGGAAGAAGGGTAAGGTTCACAAGCATTGAGATAGCAAGCTATGGTATAGGCATTGGGAAAGTTGAGGATAGGCATAGGATCTATGTTAGTCCAATCAATGAGGTCTGGGTGTATCAAAGACAAGGAATCAGACTCTAGAAAGGATAGCATCACATTAGCATCAAGACCATTAACCGACATGACATGTTTCATTAATTTAATTTCTTCAATGTTTAGATCAGTAAGAGTTAGATCGTCATAAAAAGGGTCATTGTTAGTCATATGCGGTTCAAACTCTAGCGACTCATCAGTAGAACTGTTATCTTTATCTCTCTCTAAATGGAGGTTTCTTTCTTGTCGCCTTAGCACTTCTTCTAGACTTAGGAAAGCACCAGTCTCTCCATCCCTGACAAGGAGAAGGAACTCTTCTTCTACTTCAGGATTATTTGTGTCATTCAGAGTAGTGTTAGACTGTTCACAAGGAGCTGAGGGAGCTGCAAACATGTGAATTGTATCTATTCCAATATATTCACTGGTGACAGATAGCTCATCCCATTCATAATCATGAGATTCGGTGACCTCATCATCAAATCTGTTTAAGTATTCAGAAATAGTCATCTGATGTACCCAGTTAGCTACCTGCAGATCAAAGTGTGGTAGATCAAGGAAAAGTGAAACCATAACCAATTTCCCCCAGTTAGGATGTAAATCCTATCATCGGGGTGTGCTTTCTATAGCTATTGCTATAAAGGGTATTTTTGAATCATCTATTGTTGAGTCTCCTACCTCTTGAATGGGAGGTCATGCTAACAAAGGGGTGTGAAGATCTTGTGGTACCTCAAAGCTGGGTACATAGTGTTCTCCTTGATAGTTGAGATTCTCTGTGCCAACATGTAATTACCTTTCATATGACCACTACTCTAGTTCATTTGTTTCATCACTTCCTTTGTCTGAGGTTGGACTATCTTTTGAAGCAGGTTTATCAGTTTTAGTATTAAAACCCAGTCTTGTTTTGTCTCTGGTATTCTGGAACTCCATGGGTATAGGCTCAATAAGCCCTCGTCCTATATATTTTATAGGTCCCTTTCCTTTGTATCTCATCTTCTTGAGGAAATCATATCCCTTTCCATACTATTCTGGAGATATCTTTACATGTTTGACCTCAGCTTCCACCGGTTCTCCTTTGTAAAGCCAGTCCAAGACTGCCTATTCTTCTATGTTATCTAAAGAAGATGTGGATGAATTTACCTTGCCTGTTGCTTCTTGTACTTCTAGCTCCTTGGATACAGTAGGTTTGAATGTCGAGGAAGGTTTTTTGTAGGATCTTGGTGATACCAAAAGTTTTGTTAGTGAGGGAGTCAGGTCTAGCTTGTATTCTCCCATACTTGTTTCTTCAAGTTTTAAGGTTTTTCCAAAACTCTTCATAACCATGTCCTTGGTAGTTTCAGGAGAAATTTCATCCATAGCCTCTTTGTTATGCAGGATCATACTACCTGCTTTGATATTTTTAAAAGTATAGTTAGCATCTGCAGGAATCATCATTTCCACCCCGTTATGTGGGAACTTTATACACTAGTGGTAAGTGGATGGCATAGCTTGCATTTTTTGAATCCATGGTCTCCCCAATAGGATATTGTAGGCCTAGGGGTAGATCCAGAACTTGACATACGACATTCCTCTCAATTGGTTCAACCCTGATAGGAAGAACAACAAGTCCTTTAGAGGATCTTTCTTCCTCATCATAAGCTTTGATGGTTATCTTGCTTCTAGAATCAATGGTTTGTTCTGAAAGACCCAAATTTTTGATGAGATTAAGGGTACAGATATTTAATCTTGTGCCTCCATCTATCAACATGCGTCTAACATGAGATTTATGAATGAGGACTTCGATATGGAGGGGTTGATTATGTGGATGTGTCAATGACTTATCATCCTCTTCAGAAAAGGAAAGGTAATGTGGTGCTGAGATGTGATTGACCATTGCTTGGAATTTTCCTATATCAATATCCTTTGGGACGTTAGTAGCATGTAGAGCTTGTTCTAGGATTTCACTAAGTACTGTGGATATTTTGAGCAACTCAAAAATAAAAATTTTGGCAGAGGTTCATTGCAATTGGTCTACCAAGTCATACTTTGCTCCAAGAATAGTAACCACATGTTTTTCTATTGATTTAGGAATAGTAATGATAGGAACCCTGGATGTTGATGCTGGTTTTGGGGGTCCTTTGATCATGACCTGCACTTGGCTCCATTTTACGACATTTGAGTGGAATGAAACACATTTGATTGTGACCACATTAATTGATTTAGTCTTAATGTCTAGCATATATTGATCACATTGTCATTATTGGAATAGGTGTAGTTTACTTCGTTACTCTTCCCTTTAGATGTTTCTCCTTTGTCGTAATTAGGGAATGGTTTATTGAATGTTGTATGATCTTCATTGGTAGTGTGTTTGTCCACTTTGATCTTACCTCCTTCAATGAGGTCTTGAATGACATGTTTAAGTTTCAGGAAATTATTAGTCTTGTGTGTTAGAATTTAATCTTTACTTGTACTAATGTAAGTAGGAGATTCTTATGGAATCCCTACACCTATTTTGTCTTCTTGTACAAGTGTGAGGATAATTCCTTTTATTGTAATTTATTTTTTAGTTAT
>MU224282.1:162848-188084 GCA_018584345.1 Thuja plicata
ACATAATTCATTTAAATATATAGGATTTAATTATTTAAGCATTTTATTGCTTTTCAATAATTAAGGGGACTATAGCCATTTTAATTAAATTAATTAGGCTAGGGGAATGGGTTCATTTGCAAGTGAGTAATTGATTTAGGGTTTATTTAATTCCTTTATGATTAAATACTATAGCCATATTTGAATTTGATCTGATTTAATTAGTTTCAATTGATTTGAATTGTATGGCTATAATTGTTAATATAATTTAGTGATAAAAATCACCCACGACATTAAATTTGATTTAAAATGAGTTATGCCAACGTAACATTGTCATGACATAATTGGGGGTATGATCACACTTAGGGAAAATAGGGTCTATAGTTGGAACAGACCAAAAATATGTTTTTTTGTGTTCAGTAACTTGTTGGAGACTGCTCGATAATTGCTCTTTTTTAGTCAGTTGAAGGTTTTTTGGTTCATTCCATCGATCTATCTCGCTTACTTGTTTTGGATGGCTTCACTGACGGGTCTCAGTGGTTGTTCCTGACTGCTCAGTTGTTTTCTCAAATTGGTCTCTGTTGCTCAGTAGTTTTTTTCACTGAGTTGGTTTTTGGATGTTGGATCTTGTGGATGACATCTGCATTTAATTTTGTAGCGTAATTAATTTTGGGGTCTCTCATTGGGATTTGTGTGAACCTAAATCTAGGTCATTGTTGTTTCATATGTTGGATCTTTAGGATCTTTTGGGGCCAACCTTTTTGGTATCCTTTTGTATAAAATTAGTGTTCTGTTCTTAGATTAGGAAGCAGGGAGATAATAAATTTGAATTGAGGGTTTGTGAGCCTGCGCATATGGGGACTTTCTGTTAAAGACTTTAAATGTATTTGGTCATAACCAGGAAGGCCTTATAGCCTGACATGTATGAATTTTAATGAAATAATATAAAGTATGTATTCCTTCTCTCCTTGTCTATTTTTAAATCTTCTGTGTTGTGTTCTGCAAGCTCGTTTGGTAGCTGGGAATGCCCTTGGCCCTAGTTACTAGCCCTCCTTGCGTAACATTCCCTATAATTTTGAGGTGTTAAAGTCAAAATAGGCTAACATGGGTTTAAAATTGCCACTCAAACAAGATAATTGTTAACTAGTTAAAATTTATGCCCTTTAGATGTTTCTACAAGAAACCTAAGGCTAATATAAATTAAAATGTCAGTCAACATAGCGGTGGGTATTCTCTTCATTTTTGTAATTTCACAAAGTGTTTTGAGAATGTGCAAGTTGATACCTATCACTGCCCCCATTTATTTTTCTTCTTGTGGGTCTTTTCAAAAGTAACTTCCAAGTGTTCCACTCATGGATGTTTTCGAACAACATGTTAGCTTGAAAAAATTAGCATAGGCTAAATAGAGGCTAAGGTTTTAGGGTTTTAGCCTTGAGAGTTTAGATCCTTAGAATGGTTTGTGAGTGTAAAAAACTCTAATAAAATCATGAAACTATAGAGGGGTTAGTCATGTTTGGGTATCTTAAATCGATTATCAATGATGGATATATGGGGCATGGGAATTCCAACATTTCTTGCAACTTAGCGAGATTTTTTTCTACTAGATATGAGACCAGATGCCTTTGAAATTCATTGGGTTTGAGTCAATATCAAAACTAGAACAAAAAACTACAACTTCTTGGAAGGAAGAGGCTTGTGCACAAGCACTTCTTGGAAATTAGAAAACAACTAACCTACTATTTACAAATATTTACATGGAAAAGAATTAAACAAAGACATTGATTGGCTTACTAAAATAGCTTAATTTCTTAACTAGTTTTTTATTTTCTCCATGCCTATGGACAACCAACCAAGAAATTAAAAATTATCAGCATTTGATGGACTATCAAAATACCTCCCAAATGTTGAGAAAAAATAAGCTCTCCAATATTGGAATATAATCCTCTTGGGAAGGATAAACTTGCTCCTCTTGATGTTCACCTTGATTCTTAGGAGTAAGTATGATCAAGGGAAATTTGTAGATCTTCTATAGAGATAAATTCCTAATGGGGCATCCTCTTGAAAGTGTTGAGTCTAAGAAATCAGAATTGAACTTATTCATGTGCTCTACTAGTTTGACATCTTGTTGGCTTGAATGTGGCTTTTCTAATGTTTCTTGTGAAAAAGATAATCTTCTTCTCATTTTTCTCATATTTTTCACCAACCACCTCCTTGAATAATGTTAGTATGTTTCAATATGATGCAAGAGCATCTTGGGTTCATGGAAATCCTATATCAACCAAACATATGTGTGTTTTGAGCTTGGTATTTGGTTGGATAATTTTGGTAAACTTCTCAGAGTTCCCGGTTGAAGGTTGCTCAGCCACTATTGTTGGCTTGGTGGTTGTATGCTCGGTGGTTTCACCAAGTGGGGTGTTGTTAACTCAGTTAATGTTGGTGGCTTCGTTTCACTGACTGATCTTTGCATCTCTTGTTGTTTTGTCAATGACATTACCAATTGGGTTTTGTTGCTCAGTGGTCTATCTAACAGACTGTGTTTTATTTGGTTGGATCTACTGGATGACTTGCGCAGTTAATTTTGGTCAGGACAATTATTGTGGATCTCTGATTGGGGATTGTATGAACCTAATATGGGTTGGTGGCTTCTCCAATGTTGGATTTTGTGGATCTTTTAGGATGACCTCTTGGTTGCCTCATGTATAAAAGAAGTGTTTTGTTCTTAGTTGAGATAGGGAAGTAGTGAACTAAGTAGAGAATTATAAGGCATATTTGGGAGTGAATCTAGGTAGAATAAGATTGTGAGTTATTGGAAGAAGGTATATGGCTTGATGCTTGCAGAGATATTTTGAACAGATCTGGGTGTGATTTCTTTGTATATGGCCATAACCGGGAAGGCCTTATAGCCCAACATGTTGGATGTAATTTCCTATTTGAGATAATAAAACTTCTAGGTTGATTTTTCTACCTCTGTTTTATTTGTGAATTCCATTGTGGTTGTTATTTGGCTACAAGGTTGGACTATCCATTCTTAGATCCTTCATCCTTGACTACATCAAGTGGTATAAGAGCAAGTTTGCATTGCTGGAGATTAGTGGATTGACAATTCCTCTGAAGAAAACTCGTGAGATCACATAGGAGGAACCTATTGGGGAAGTCAATCATGAATATTTTAGGGATTTGAAAAAACAAATACAGGATCTACAAGAGGAGTTGCAGATAAAGAATGCATGGAAAGAGGATTGAGATAGTGATGAATAATCTGAGCAAGAAGAACATTTTGAGGAAGTTGTAGAAGAAGGCAGAGATCCATAAGAGACCAGATTTCTAAAAGCTATGTCTAAAATTAGGAAATACCTAAGATTGAAGTTTCTACATTTATTGGTAGCCCTAGGCCAGAGGAATTGATTGATCGGATTAATGAGATGGAAAAATACTTTGAGTGTGAGGAAGTAGAAGATCCTGACCAAGTTCAATTTACAAAGGCCAAGCTAAAGCATCATGCAAATATATTGTGGCAAGAAGTTATATTGGAAAGGAGTAGGAGAGGAAATGAAAAGATCACTAGGTGGAATTAGATGGCTGTAAAGCTAAAAAGGCAATTCATTCCTGTGGATTTTGAATTGGAAATATTCAAAAAGATGCAAGCCTTAAAGACAAAAAACACAGTGAATGAGTATACTGAAGTGTTTTATAGAATCCTAATTAGGACTAGTCATTCTGAAGTTGATAAAGAGAAGGTTGCTAGGTATGTCTATGGATTAAGACCTATTATTCAAGAAGAGTTAGTTATTTTTTAGATAATAATAATAGGAGATGCTTATCAGATGGCATTAAATATTGAATAAAAGTTGAATAATAAGTTTGAAGGAAGACAGAATAACAGATCCTGAGGTGGTAAGACTCATGAAACAACAACTGGGAGTAATGTGGTAGAGAATCCTAAGAATACCGATGAATGATCTGGCATTAGTCAAAACACTAGAAACTATAATGGTGGACAAAGAGGAAGAGGGAGAAGTGAGTTCATAGGTTATTGTTTTCAGTGTGGTGACAAGGGTCATAGCGCTTTTCAATTTCCTAAAAGAATAGATGCACTGACTACCAAGGAAGGCACAATGAATGATGCAATAGAAATTAAAGTTCTTACCACTAGAAGATTGGTTGTATGTGTTAATGAAGCAGTGTAAAGAAGGAAATTGTTCAGAACCAGATGTAAGTGTAAGGATAAGGTATGTGATGTTATAAATTATGGTGGTAGTTCTGAGAACTTTGTTTCAGAAGAGATGATTAGTAAATTGAAGTTGGAAATGAGGAAACATCCTAATCCTTATCAGATTAGTTGGATACAATATGTGTCTAAGGTTAGTATTGAAGATCAATGCCTAGTTAATTTTAAGATTGGGGCTTATCATGATGAGATTTTATGTGATGTATTGCATATAGATGCTTATCACCTATTGCTTGGAAGACCTTGGCAATTTGATAGACATAATATGTTTGATGGTCATGCTAATACCTATGTGGTAAGGAAGGGAGGATCCGAGCATAAACTAATACCTTTCAGGAAGCAGGAATTAGAAGATGTGGAGTTATCAGATGTTGTTCAAGTGACAATGGCAGACATGAGGAGAAGAGAATGGATTAGCCTTTTTAAATGAGTAAAATGAAGGAGAAACTAAAGGAAAGAGTTAAGGAGCATGACATCTTGGAGGAATTTGCAGAGACCAAGAAATAAGTGATATTTCTCACTAATGTGGTATAGCAGTTGTTGGCACTTATTGGGAAGGAAGATTCAAATGATACTATGTGGAATAAGAAGTTGATCATGAGGTCTGGAGAGGATGTGGTTAAGTGAAATCTTGATGGTATTAAAATTATATTAGTGGAGAAAAAAAAAGACAAAGGATAGTCAGTTACTATTAGTTGCAGATAGGAGATCTTGGAAGAGTGCGGGATAGATGAACTTTGCAAAATGAGACATTGGACAAAGGGAAGACAATGTTGGCTAAATGATAAGAGAATGTATGGGTTATGAACAAGTATGGGATACCGATTCTTTTCCCATAAAATGTTCATTATTTCCTTATATGGAACATTTTCTTCTACCTCAGGTGTCTAATGTAGGAGTATCTCAGGTTCATGGAAATCCTATATCAACCAAAAATATGTGTTTTGACCTTGGTATTTGGTTGGAGAATTTGGTAAACTACTCAGAGTTCTTAGTTGAAGTTTTCTCGGTCACTATTGTTGGCTCGGTGGTTGTGTGCTTGGTGGTTTCACTAAGTGGGGTGTTGTTAACTTTGTTGAAGTTAGTGGCTTAGTTTCACCGACCGATCATAGTGTTTTTTGATGTTCTCTTGGTGGCTTTACCGAGTGGCTTTTGTTTCTCGGTGGTCTGTCTCACCGATTGGGTTTTATTTGTTTGGATATGTTGGTCGACTGGCATAATTAATTTTGGCTACGCCATTTATTGTGGATCTCTCATTGGGGATTGTGTGGACCTAAATCTAGGTTGGTGGCTTCTCCAATGTTGGATTTTGTGGATCTTTTAGGCCGACCTCTTGGTTGCCTCATGTATAAAAAGAATTTTTTTGTTCTTAATTAAGAGAGGGAAGTAGCGAAATTAGTAGCAAATTCTATGGAAAATTTGGGAGTGAATATGGGTAGAATAGGATTGTGAGTTATTGGCAAAAGGTATATGGCCTAATTCTTGCAGATATATTTTGAACAAATCTGAGTGTGATTTCTTTGTATATGGTCATAACCAGAAAGGCCTTACAACCCAGCATGTTGGATGTACTTTCCTATTGGAGATATTAAAACTTGTAGGTTTATTTTTCTACCTCTATGTTATTTTCAAATTCTACTGTGGTTTTTGTTTGGCTACAAGGTTGGACTGTCCATTCTTGGATCCTTCATCCTTAACTACATCAAGTGGTATCAAAGCAAGGTTGCATTGCCAGAGATAGGTGGATTGATGATGCCTCCAAAGAAAACTCATGAGATTGCAAAGGAGGAACCCATGGGGGAAGTCAATCATGAAGATTTTAGGGCTTTGTAGAAACAAGTGCAAGATCTACAAGAGGAGTTACATAAAAATAATGCATCGAAAGAGGGTCAAGATAGTGATGAAGAATCTAAGGAAGAAGAACATTTTGAGGAATCTATAGAAGAAGGCAGAGATCCTAAAGAGCCCAGATTTATGAAAGCTATGTCTAAAATTTGGAAAAGACCTAAGATTGAAGTTTCTACATTTGCTGGTAGATTTAGGCTAGAGGAATTGATTGATTCAGTTAATGAGATGTATCATGGAGGAATACTTCGAGTATGAGGAAGTAGAAGATATTGACTAAGTTCGATTTGAAAAGGAAAATTTGAAGGGTCATGCAAATATATGGTGGAGATAAGTTTAATTTGAAAGGAGTAGGAGAGGAAAGGAAAAGATCACTAGGTGGAATTTAATCGTTGAAAAGATAAAAAGATAATTCATTCCAATAGATTATGAATTGGACATGTTCAAAAAGATGCAATCCTTAAAGAAGACAAACAAATTAGTGCAGGAGTATACTAAGGAGTTTTATATAATCTTGATTAGGACTGGTCATTCTGAAGCTAATAAAAAAAAGGTTTCTTGGTATTCTATGGATTGAGACCTAGTGTTCAAAAAGAGTTACTTACTGTTCAGATGATAACAATAGGAGATGATTATTAGATGGCATTGAATATTGAAGAAAATCCATACAAGAAGTTTGAAGAAAGACAGAATAATAGAAACTGAGGTGGTAAAACTGGTGAAACAACTGCTAGGAGTAATGTTCTAGAGAATCTTAAGCAGATCGATGAAGGATCTGGAAGTAGTCAAACCACTAGGAACTAAAATGATGGAAAAAGAGGAAGAGGGAGAAGTGAGTTCATAGGTACTTGTTTTTAGTGTGGTGAGAAGGGTAATAGGGATTTTCAATTTCCTAAAAGAAGAGATGCACTAAATATCGAGGAAGGCAGAGTACATGCTACAGAAGAAGATGAAGTTCTTATCACTAGAAGATTGCTTGCATGTGTTAATGAACCAGTGCAAAGAATGAATTTATTCAGAACTATATGTAAGTGTAAGGATAAGGTATGTAATGTTATAATTGATGGTGATAGTTTTGAGAACTTTGTTTCAGAAGAGATGGTTAGTAAATTGAAGTTGGAAAGGAGAAAACATCATAATCCTTATCATATTAGTTGGATACAAGATGTGTCTAAGGTTAGGATTGAAGAGAAATGCCTAGTTAATTTTAATATTGGGGCTTATCATGATGAGATATTATGTAATGTGTTTCCTATGGATGCTTCTCACAGGTATTTCTTGGAAGACCTTGGAAATTTGATAGACATACTATGTCCGATGCTCATGTTAATATCTATGTGGTAAGGAAGGGAGGATCTAAGAATAAACTAATACCTTTACAGGAAGCAGGAGTTAGAAGATGTGGATTTATCAGATGTTGTCTAGTTAATAGTGGTAGACATGAGGAGGAGAGAACTGATGATCCTTTTTATATGAGTAAAATGAAGGAGAAACTAAAAGAAAGAGTTAAGGAGTGTGACATCTTGGAGGAATTTGAAGAGATCAAGAAACAAGTGACATTTTTCACTAAGATGGTACAATAGATGCTAGCACTTATTGGGAAGGAAGATTCAGATGATACTGAGTTGAATAAGAAGTTGATCATGAGGTATGGAGAGGATGTGGTTAAGAAAAATCCTGATGGTATCAAAAGTACATTAGGAGAGAAGAAGAAGACAAAGGATAGTTAATTACTATCAGTTGTAGAAAAGAGATTTGAGAATAGTGCAAGGTAGATGAACTTGCAAAATGAGACATTGGACAAAGGGAAGATGGTGTTGGTTAAAGGACATGAGGATTTATGGGTTAAGAACAAGTATGGGATACCAGTTCTAATTCCTATAAAATGTTCATGATTTCCTTACTTGGAATATTTTATTGTTCCTAGGGTGTTTGATGCATGAGCATCTCAAGTTCATGGAAATCCTGTATCAACCAAAAATATGTGTGTTTTGATCTTGGTATTTGGTTGGAGAATTTTGGTAAACTGCTTGGAGTTCTCAGTTGAAGGTTGCTTGGTCACTATTGTTGGCTCGGTGGCTATGTGCTTAGTGGTTTCACCAAGTGGGATGTTTCTAATTTGGTTGATGTTGGTGGTTTAGTTTCACCTATGAATCTTAGTGCTTTTTGTTGTTTTCTCATTGGCTTCACTGAGTGGGTTTTGCTGCTCGGTGGTCTATCTCGCCGATTGGGTTTTATTTGGTTGGATCTGTTGGTTGACTTGCATAGTTAATTTTGGTCATGGAACTTATTGTGGATCTCTCATTGGGGATTGTGTGGACCTAAATCTGGGTTGGTGGCTTCTCCAATGTTGGATTTTGTGGATCTTTTAGGCTAATCTCTTAGTTGTCTCATGTATAAAAGAATTTTTATGTTCTTAATTGAGAGAGGGAAGTAGCGAAATTAGTAGCAAATTCCATGGAAAATTTGGGAGTGAATCTGGGTAGAATAGGATTGTGAGTTATTGGTAGAAAGTATATGGCCTGATTCTTGTAGAGATATTTTGAACAAATCTGATTGTGATTTCTTTTTAGATGGCCATAACGGGGAAGGCCTTACAACCCGATATGTTGAATATAATTTCTTGTTAGAGATAATAAAATTTCTAGGTCAATTTTATACCTTTGTGTTATTTTTGAATTTTGTTGTGGTTTTTATTTGGCTTCAAGGTTGGATTTTCCATTCTTGGCTCCTCCGTCCTTGAATACATCACAATACTTGAAAAAAAATCCTTTATGATTTTGGTAAAGTAGTCATCTTCAATTTCATGACTTGCATCTTCCTACTTTTCACCCTTTTATTCTTTCTTGCCACCCTTCTTCTCCAACTGGTGTTGTACTTATTTTACTTATAGAAAGTTTGATTCTTCATTTTCCTCCTCAATTGAAGGCTCGTCAACCATGATTTGTTCCTTGAGGATAGGAGTTTCATCATGATCCTTCCCATCCTCCTTATGTTCAAAAAAAGAAGGGATTTCTTCAAATAAGAGGAATGAATCATCTTCTACATGTTTATCCCTTTATTGCACATAGGTTTACTACAATACAAATTTTTGATATCCTCTTTTAATATCTCTAGTTCCTCTTCCTTCTCGTGTGATTCATCCTCCTGTGGAGCACGTGAAGGATCACAAAAAATATGTTGCAACTTCTCATCCTTCCACCACTCACGAGAAACGTCATCTACCCACAATATAGGTCTACCCTTGAAGAGTGAAATAGTATTAGGACAAGAGAGTTGAATATTTAAAGATTTTTGAAAATTTGGTTGAGTGATTTGAGTAGTAGGATGGGGGGCTTTGAATATTGGAATGATAGCTTTGGTAGGCTCACTCTACACAAAACTAGGTATATTAATCTTTTTTTCCAAAAAATAGATTTGGAAAGGTAATAGGTGAGTGGGCCTCTTTCTTTTGTGTAGGTTTTTTCAATAGAGGAGGCTTGATTTATTTTAAGCTTGCAAATTTTCACTTAGGATCCTCTTCCTCAAATAATGGATTTGGTAAGCCAAAGACCAATTGTGCTTCAAACCTTTGAGCAATCAAAAGTATCATCTGCTCCTCTTATGCAATTATTTGCCTTGTAAGATTCACCTCATATTACCTTCTTTTTGTGTCTCCAATTCCTTCTCATGGAGATATGCCCGATAACCCAAATCCTCTTTCTTTATATCAAATATCCTCAATTGCTCCTAAAATGCAATGCCACATCCTTCATGTTCATGTTGTTAATATCATAAGGCTGGTTACAAAAGAATCTTAGCTATGTATCAAATTCATCACACGGCCTCTTGAAAATCAACAAATATATTTCAAACTCACTCATATTCCCATATTGTATATATTTAGGGACTGATTGGAAGCTTGAGAAATGGTAGGGTGGGTGGTAGGCATATTGAACATTCTAGCCTTTTCATGTTGCAAATGAATTTTAACAAAATCTAGGCCCTAGTTTAGGTTGATATAGATAATAGGAGGGTATATGGGAAGCAATCTCATGATATAGGAGAAAATATAATGTATTTCTATGAAATAAATCTATCCTAATGCATTCATATAAGTTGCAATTTCATAAAAATATTTAAAGCATGGAATATGATATTTTATTTTTGTACATAATTGCACTTAGACTGCATGAAACCAATAGACATAAACTTGGAGTAGCAATGGTTTCTTAAGAAAACTACCTCCAAAGGCTGATTGCACTAAGAATAACATTAAAATTTTGAGTGGATGATAAATATTTGTCTCACCGGGCATGCCAAAAAATAAGGTATGACCCATGGATGGGGATAGCACTGACTAAAGAATTTGTTTTCTTTGATATAGATTGGTGTTAAAGTCCCACTGGGTATTCCAAAAATTATTGTCACAATATTTTGCATCCTTCTTTGGTGTTTGAACCTTAAACAAACCTATGAAACTTGGAAACAACCCTGAAGTGTGGGGCCTTGCTAACTAGGGTTGAATATCCAGAGAAGGTTGACTTCCTTTCTCATAAGGGTGCAAGTCTTTAATCAACCTAATACCTTAAGACCTACTTATAAACCTACTCTAATAACTTGTAGAGGAAAAGGGAAGAATGAATGCATTAAAAGGAAAGGACATGATTCACAAAGATTATAACTTGTTTCTCCTTTCCTATGGTTGCACAAGACATCAGCAAAAGGTATCAAAACATACAGTTATCTATATTTTAATCAATCTCTAAAACACATATAAAGGTTAGAACCAAGAATATGTTAAAAGAAAAGATACATTTTACAATACAACATTCATAAGAATGATTAACACAACATACAATCTGAAAACAAAAAAAGAGGCAAGATAATTTATACAATATATCAGAATGACAGAGGAGGTAAAATAGAGAATTTTATTAATGCGGAGGCAAGCAAAGATTTACAATTATAGAGCATAAGTCTATAAAATAAAAGAGGGGAGAAAATAAAAATATGTTACAAATTTTCCTTTATAGGTCATGCATAACTTGGATATTCAATTTGAAGAAAAAAAACCCTAACTCAACTAGGGTTTTCTTGAGGATAAACTAATCAAGGAAGTCAAATTGATCAGATTTCCACAATCCATTTGAATATAAAGCTTGAATTTATGGTTTTGATTGTGAAATTCAAGCTTTATGATCAAGGAAGATCAAATCAAAGATCTAATTTAGCATTCATATTTATTATTATAGAAATAAGGATGAGCCACCATAAATTCCATTTTAGGCGATGAATAAAATCCCATGACTTCAAGGCATCTCTACAATAGGTATGGCATGATTGTTCTTTTTGTTAGAGCGTGAAAGGTTACCTAAAATTCATAAGGCGGTATGGGGAGGTATTGAGAATGTATTTGTAAAACTTTGAGAGGAGTAATGGCATCACTCTTGTATTTGATTTGATTGGAAGGGTCACTAGAGTATATTTGCATTGAATTTTACCTCTTTGCCTAGTAAATACTTGTCATGGCCATTGAAAATTGAAACTAAGGTTTGAATTTTAGATTTTAATACAAACCCTCATGCAAAAAGGAAAGGTTGAGTGTCCCTTAGAATATTCCCTATTTCAATTTATTAAACACAATCATCAAGGCCAAATTTACCTTTTGTTCAGATAGTTTTCATAGTCCTAGACAACTGAGATGAATCTTGAAGATTCCAACCATGGTGCTCTGATGACCATTCAATTTGCATGATGATATGAAGAGAGTCTCATCATGGCTCAACCACACACATGTGGAAACAACTCACAATACTGTGTCCTAACAATTTATTGCATCATTAATACTTGCAAAGATGCATATCACCATCTTTCTTTTATATTTATGGGCCCGCATGGACACATGACAACTTTTTTCTTATTTTATGACTGACATCATTCTATGTCACACTAACCCATGGAGGCGTAGGAAATTTAACCCTTAACCATTAACAACTATAATCTTATGTGTGTTCACATATATTCTAGTTATCCTTAACTACCTCTTGACTACCATGAAGGTAGAGGTAACATTGACTATTAGGTCACCATTGATCAGACAACTTTCATTGCATTGGAAGGCTGACAAGATTTAAAGGAATCTTGGTCATATGACAAAGACAGTTGTCGGTCTTCAGTTTCTAGAAATTAGCATTGAAGGTGTAGGGAATTATGAGCATGACCAAGAGTCCCAAGTGGATTAGGAGGTAGGGACCAGTGAATGAGTGAGGTGAGGCTTTTAAGATGGTCCCTTAATTGATAGTTGATGGGGCTAGTCAAACAACTTGAAAACATAACATAGGCTAGACAAAGGCTAACATTTTAGGGTTTTAGTCTTATGGGTTTATCACCTTAGTAGGTTTTGTGAGTATAAACTCTTAAAAAATCATGAAACTGTGGGGAGGTTAGCCTTTTTTGGGTATCTTAGATCTATTACATTAGTAATGGCTAAAGGGGGGCAAGGAAATGCCAACAGTAGCCATATAATTTTATTTTAGATTTTGATTATGTTAAGCTTTCCATCTCTAATTTCTTATATAAGTGTGTCTATTTTGTCAAAAATGAACATGTGGTATTTTGGGCATATATTTTGGCTTGAACATTGAATTTTGAAATAAATTATATTTTTAAAAACTAGACTCCATTCTCCCTAGAAAAAAAGAATTTTTGGTTTTTGATTAGTTCTCAAAAAAATTATGGGGGGGCAATGCTCAAATTTTAGTTTTTCAGGATGTGCCCACTTCAAAAATTAGTAACAAATTATATATTCATAAAAAAAATTAGACAAAAAATCTACTACATGGTGTTAGATAACTTCCCACCAGAGAAAAAAATTTGAAGAAAAAGTTGACATTTTAGGGGGAGCACATTAGATGCTATTTTATAGTTTTTTTGAAAAAAAATAGGGCCACTTTATGTTCTCCCCCTTTTTGAAACCCTTAGTCTCTGCTATTTTCAAAACAAATTAATAGTTTAGAAACAAAATTTTGAGTACTTCAACTCTTTTTCTTGTTGCATCTTCAAATTTTGAGTGTAACTATCTTGATTTTCTCATCAAAGTTTAGAATTTTGTAGTATAAAAAAAGTGGAATCTTACGACCCCTTTTTGGTCCCCCATCTTGGTGCACTTACCCTTATAGATAGTGCTTCCATTCATGTATATATGATGTCATTGCATCATTAAATAACCCTCTTTAATATTCATGTGGCCTTTACAGCCCATCATTTTCCACGTCAAAATTTTATCCTTTTGATCATTCTCGTAGGCCCTCAGGCCCCTTCAGTTGGTCCAAGTCACTCCTCCTAACTTCCAGCTCATCCCCACTCCATTTAACTCATTTTAAAATTAAATATTTACCTATGAAGGACTTTTAAACTTATACCCATTATCTCCCCCAACTCCACAACAAGGTAATGTAGTTGAGGGTCCACAACGTCCATTCACTTTTTATCCTTCATTTTGTACATTGGTTGTTTGGGTCTCTCCTACAAGGATTGTTTAGAAATGAAGAGGAAGGTGATCCTTTCTTTCCTCCAATGTCTCTGACCTTAAATTTCCATTTCCAAACTGTCCATAGCATTGGAAACCATGTTTCCTTCCTTGTAAGTCTAATTGATTTAAAACATATCAAGCTCCAAAAGGAGTGTATGAATGTATCCAACAATCCATTCAATAGACCAATTAGCCTAAGAAAGACCCTTAATTATTTCAATTATAAGCTTAAATTCCCCCTTAATATACAATACTCTAATTCAAATAGAAAGAACAAACTTAACCCCCAAAGATGGTCATCCTTCTACTTGTTTATCAGTGATCCCTGCCAAATTACCTATATAGGATGCAACCATATCCCTATAGCTTGAGCTTATAACTCGATCCATTATTTATTTACCCTCATTTCTCTTTAAAGCTCCATCAAATTTAATCTTGTACCATCCTTGGTTTAATGGGACCCACTTAGTGTTCTTTCTCTACAATCTTTTAGAATTGTCAAATCTGTCATAAGAATTAGAGAGAGCCCAATTCTAAGCTAATTTATCATCAAGGGAATGGAGATAAAAGAGGATAAATGCCAAGTGTCCACTGAAAATAGTTCCACAATTATTTTACAAAAGGTTCTAAAAATGTCTTCAGTTGGATTAACAACTTCTTAGAAAATTATGTTATTCCTCTCCTTCCACAAAATCTAGCCAAGATGGGGTGGGATCTGTTTCCACAATTCTCTTATCAAGGGATTATATGTTGTTCCTCTCCAATCGAAAGCAAGAGGTTGGATATTTTTATTCATTAACTAACGTATTTTTTACATTTTGCAACACCATGCTCCAAATGAAATGAATATAATGATAGTGAAGCAAGATGAAAGGAATGGATTCCTCTTCTTGCTTTCACAAAACACATCTATTTAAGAATTACTAGATAATCTTGTGTTAGTATTTTATTGTGCATCTTTTTCCACCAAAATAAGTTAATCTTATGAATCAACTATGGATTCTTGATCTTCCTCCACAATCCTTGTTAGAATTCAAAAAATTCAACCACCAAGATCCACTCTATGCAAAATAACCTGTTACAAAAGCAAAGAATGAAGACAAAACTAAGAAGGCTTTGAAAGATGAAATATTTATTCATAGAGGGAATACAAATTACAAAGATATAAATCCTTATAAAGGACATCAAAAACCAGAAGGTGGAGAAACCTAGGTTGCATGATAATAATTAAAAAATAATTAATTATTATATGCCTAAAATTTAGCTTAAGTGAACTAGAGATAAAAAGGTGATTGAATAATTAAATCATTAATGATTTAATTAATAAGTGAAAATAAATTTTTACTCTAACATACCCCCTTAAGATAAACTTAGGGAGAAGCTAAAAAACCTAGAAACAACTACAGAAATAAGGAAATTTGGGTCCCGGCAACAAGGCCTGATCAAGTACCCAATCACAACCAAATCTTTGTAAAGTGGATAAATAGAGAAAATCACATGGGAAAACCCTTTACTCCAAAATGAGATAAAAAAAGCATGCACAAAATAAATATCTCAAGAGACTCTCTCAAAACCATAAGTACAACCAACCCCCCCCCCCCCATGAGAGAGTATCGAGACTCCGAAGCCCCCCAGAATGGTAGAACCCCTATGTCGATGATCGAAAAAATGTGGCTCTAACATGGAAGAAACAAAGGCAAGGGATAATGAAGAGGAAATTCGTGAATGTGAGGTGAAACTGGAAGGCCTAGCTAATTCTTAAAAGAGAACACATGAGACTCCTGTAATAGAATCTCCAATGAATGTGGGCCAATAGATGTGTTGAATCTATCATCTAATAGGAGATGAATTTCCTTGGATATGTCCTCAACAACTAGATTATTTGGCTCAATGCATGGAGTGATGATGTTAGGTAATGCTGAAGAGGATTCATGTTGAGAAGATGTAAACTCAACAGGAGTTGGAGGTGTAAAAGTCACAACAGTGGTCTCAAGAACAACACATCAATTCAAGTGACCTGACTTCACCTCAATAGGCTCTCATGAAAAAAGGAGAGTTATTCTTTGACAGTGGAGATGGTGGACCAAAATGAGATAAGTACAAGTGGGAAGAATGATCAATTGTCCATGTTGCAACAATATTGCTTGTCTCACTGTCTCTGATGTGTACTGAATCTAGAGTGAACTCAACTCTCTTCCATGTCCCACTGTGAGTAATTTAATAGATAGAGAGAAGGTTAGAGGAAAAAAATGGAACACATAGTACATCATAGAATGCACCATCATCAATGTCAATAGAACCTTTCCCACATATATTCATAACAAGGTTAGTCCCCATCAAAATGTGTGGGGTAGGAGAAGCCTCAAAAGATGATAATAAATCCTAAGATGATGTCATATGGTGTGAAGCACCTAAATCCAGTAGTCATCTAGAAGAGTATGGAATAGCAGATAAACATAATACATGACCCTTTCTATTGTCCCCTCTATCTGTTTGGAATGGTGATGAAGAAGAAGACTTGTGAGAGTAGAAGAAGGAATATCATTGTTTCTCTTCTGAAGAAGAGTTGTCAAATCAAAAATTGTTTTGCATATCCATCTATCTTCTTCTCATAACAATAAGACTCATCATGATTGGGATTTTTAAAATAAGCACACTTATGTCTTTCTATCTTTGATTTTCCCCCCTTGGGAGAAGGTGGGATAAAGGAGTGTTGAGAATTAGAATCCTTCCTAGACTCTGTGGTTGGTGATATCTATTTCTGCTCCCGCTTCTCTGAAGATGGGTGAGGTACCAATGCATGGTTCTTTGATTCTATGAGAGAATCAAGATGAGATATATTTTCCTTCTCACAAGTCAAAAAATTATAGAATACATCAAATGTAGGCATGTTGAATCATGGACCCAAAGCATCCATGGTAGAATGTAATGTAGAAGAGAATATCTAAAAGGGACCATGAAGCTTAGAAAGAATCAAGTTAATGTACTATATATCTATTTTATTCTTTCCACAACCTTGTAAATAGATCTGATAGATTTGAATTTCATTAATAAATCCAAAATAGAAGAAAAATTTTTAGGACCCAAAGTTATCTATTCAGACTCAAAATGAAGTGCCCTGAACTCATTGACTGTGCCAAAGAGAGTCTAAAACTTCTCCCATATATCTAGAGGGTTATCACATCCATCAAGATGGAAGAGAAAACTATCTGAAACATGTCGAGAAAGCACACCCATGGCCTCATCCATCTTATTCCTATGATGCATGATATCATAAGGATGAGTCAAGACTGGCTGAATGGTGTCTAAACAAGACCATAACCCGCGTGACCAAAGAAGCCGAGTCATACAATATTTCCATACATGGAAATTGTGAGGAGTGAAAAGCTTAACTGATGTTGAATCTGCCATTATAAGATGTATCATCAAAAAATGGAAGCACTTCCATTTTGGACTAGTTTAGCCCTCCGAGTAAGTGGTTTGGGGTCATGTCAAATGCCTTGAGTGGGTCTTTGACTTGGATCTGGTTTTTTCTGATGTTCTACCCTATTTTCCACTGCTCTTCACTCTGTTTCTGGCATCTTGATCTGCAGATTTGAAGTTCTTGACCTTGGGGTCAAGGTTGACCTTCTGGGTCAAGGTTGACCTTCTGGGTCAAGGTCAACCTCAACCCTAACCTAGGTCATGGTCGACCTTGACCCTGAACAAGGTCAAAGTCACCTTGACCCTGAACAAGGTCAAAGTCGATCTTGACCTTGACCTAGGGTCCAAATTTCAAGTTTCTGGGGTTTTCAGATGTTGGGCTTCAGAAATATTTAATTCCCACTTCCAGGTCAGCTGTTTCGGTCTTCGAGGCAACAAATTTTGAAATTATATTCAATATAGGTACACTTCTAGAGGCATGTTTCTAATTGGAATTCAATTCTCCTATGTAGGCCTCTCTAGAAGGTTGTTCCCTAGATTGGTATATAAGGAAGCTTTCTCTCATTTTCTCTAAGTAGAATCTCAAGCTCTAAGTGAAATCTAAGTGTGAAAGACAAGCTAAGAAGAAATAATTGAATCAAGATAATAATATATTGAAGAAATCATCTACCCGCAAGCATTCAAGCACCTTCAAGCATTCAATTCATCAAGGAGATCCATTGGTAGCCATTGAAGGATTCAAGCTCAATGGAGCCCTCTTGTTGAAGATTTCTCCATCCACATCCATGCAAGCCTCTTCCTATTCCAAGATCCATTGAAGATTGGTGTTGAAGTTCTACAAGAAATTGATTTGAGACATCCTACCTCCTACATTCTACATTCCACATTCATTTGGTGCATACATACTTGTGGATTCAAGGATTCAAATCCTCCACAAGGGTTTCTATACAAGAAAGGTGAATTCGTTTATTTACTTTGTTTATTTATGCAATTTCAATTATATTATAAGGTTACTTCCAAAACTAGGGTTTGACCAAGGAAAACCCCTTCCCCCCAACAAACAAAAATCATTTTTTCTTGCAAGTACAGGTGCAGGACAATGAATTTTAGATTAGATTTGGATACCCTTTCGGCCAACTTTCAGGATTCACAAACAGATTTTCCGTCAGAGCAGTGCAGGTCAAGGTCAACATTTTAGGGTAACATTTTTCCCCCATAAAAAAGGTCAAGGTCGACCTAACTCAAAAAAGGAAAATATTTCTGGGGTTTTTCCATCTCTGCATTTCTATTCCAGATTCGGTTGCAGAATTTCCCAAAACTCAACACAGACATCAGAAAATAGGCTTTTCCAGATCTGCTATACTTTAAGGTTAGTACTTTTCTTCAATTCATTTCAATTAAGGTTTTAATCAATTCAAATCTATTATATATTCTTCATCCATATTCCATGAATGTAAGACTTTCTTCTTTCTTCTTATTTCTGATAGATTGATGCATTTGTGCATTAACCATTTTTTTATGGTTGATCAAGGTGGATCTTTCCTTTGTGAAATTTGGGGATAGGAGGAAAATCTTGTCTTCCCTCAATACCATTTATCATTATCACATCTCCATTTTTATACACATTTACATCTTTATATATTACATTTTGGTGAACCCGCGATAGACAACTCTTTCTTTTTGGTGTTAGATTTACATTCCATGTTAGATCTTGCATGCATATTAGATTAGCTTTCTTTTTTTCTTGCATTTACATTTTCTTAGTTTAGTTCATTTACATTGCATTGGTGTATGAGCTTTACTACCTCTATTCCTACCTATAATATCTTGGTTAGAAGAAGTCACAGACTTATGGGTTCCTTTGATCCTGAGTCTTCCTCTCCTTTCCTTAGGATCCTAGATAATAATTTGATCACTCATGATTCCAATCCATCTACGGAGCATAACTCTTCTCACTCATCTCATGATGAGGATGATGCTTTAGGAGTTCCTCATGAAAAATTCCAAAAATTGTCAACTGAACTTGATAAAATGGGAAATTGGCTTATTCAAGAAAACCATAATCAAAATTCTATCCAAGCTATAGAGGCTCTTAAGAAAGTCCTTCATGATAGTGATCAAGGTGTTAATCTCTTGCATGGTATTACTCATCTTGTGCATTTAAATGTTAAACCTTTAGCTCAAGAAGCTCAAGATTAAGGATTTACTCCTCTTTTCACTAGTGTGGAACCTTCTTCTATTCCTTTACCTAGTAATCCTACTTACACTCCTCCTTTAGTGACTACATCTCTTACATTTTCCAATCCTATAGCTTCAAATCTTCCACTTCCATCTCTTCATGAGAGTGTTCCACCAGTATCTTTACCTACCTCACAACCTTCTTACCATAGTGTTCCTTTTACATATTCCAATCCTCTTCAAACTGTGGTTCCAAGTGTTCCACCGGTTGTGTCTTCTATTCCCGCCACTTCCTACACTTTTCCTAGTGTTCCTAATGTTTATATGCGTCCTATTTCTTCTAATGATTCCACAATCATTAGTCTGGCTCAAACTGTATCCTCTTTACAACAACAACTTGCATCCTTAACTCAATCCAAGTTTAGTATTCCTACATGTGACATGGGTAGTCCTTTATCCCTAGACATTATTCATGCTCCTGTCCCTCAACAAGCCGATATGCCTCATCTTGATAATTACAATGGTAAGGGAGATCATGTCACTCATGTTAAAACATTTCAAATCCTTTGTAGTGACTATGATCATGACCATAGGATTTTATCCAAGTTGTTTTCTATAACCTTTCATGTTAAGGCCTTGCAATGGTATTGTTCCTTGCCTCCTTATTCTATTGATTCTTTTCCAAAACTTGCCAATACCTTTATTCAAAAATTCCAAAATAATATTGGTCTTCAAGTGTCCTTAACCGATTGGATGCATTGTAAACATAACACTAAAGAAAAATTGACTGACTTTACTGGTAGATTTAAGCATTTGTATGCTCATATTTCTTATCATGTTCCTGATATTGATATTTAGGATATGTTTATTTCAAATTTGCAAAAGGATATTAGAGATAAGATTCTGCTTACTGAATTTACCTTTTCTCAACAACTTTGTTCAGCACTTCATCATTATCAATTACAAGTGAGTCAATTTGAGAGAAAAACTCCAATGGCTCCTATTCCACTTGATAAGAGTGATGTTGCTCCTAATCCCAACAAGTTTTAGAATCCTAACAACTATGTCAAATTCAATAAACAAGCAAATGTAGTTGCTGATCAAGTTCTTGTTGCATCCCACAATGTCACTTTTGTATCCACTGCTTTTAGTTTAAATCATATGTTTACTCCTCTTTCTAAATCTTTACATTCTATCATCAGTAAATTGTTCACTGATAATATGATTACTTTTCCTCCTATTCAACCTCTTCTTCCTACTATGATTGCATCAAAATCATTTGATCCCAAAGCCTTTTATCAATACCATCGTCAGAATGGTCATGATACTGAGAAGTGTTATTCTCTAAAATATAAGGTTCAAGACTTAATTGATTATAATGCTTTATATGTTGATAATTTTTATGGTAGTGGGAACAAATTTGTCTCTCATCTTAATCAAAACCTTCAAATATATATGAACCCTTTTCCTACATATGATACTAATACCATCGCTCAGCCATCTTCTGTGGATATTGTTTATCGTTCAAAGATGGATGATCTCGATCATATTGTTAACCATGCAGAGAATGTTATTTTTCCTCAACCTATCTCTCCAACCCAGCCTCAATCTCAACCTCCAATTCAAGTTCCTCAATCTCAACCTCAACTGCAAGTTCCACCTCAACCTAAACCGAAACCTCAATCTAAACCTTCAAAACAACCTAAGGATAAAAGACCTAGGGAACTCTCAATCACCTTTGATTATTCTGAGGCTATTAAGGCTCATGATGGTCCCCTCAACATTTATGCTAGGATTGCTAAGATAGGTCTACGTGTTCTTTTCTTGTTGATCCTACTTCCTTAGTCAATATCATCACTGAAGAAAATATTTTTATGAAGAATTTAGAACGTGATTATTATGATACATCTGATGTGTGGATTCAAACTTGTAATGGTTTTATCTATCCATCATTTGGTTCTATTAAATTACCTATTGAAATTTCTAGTAAATTTTTTGACACTACCTTCGCTTTTATAGCTACTTCTGATCAATTTCAAGTTAAGCTTGGTTTGCCTTGGTTGACTGCCATGTGTGTCATTTCTTCTCCTATCCACAAATGTATTAAGTTAATTCATGATGAAGAAGTGAAAACTATTAATCATAGTTTATATCAACCTTCTAGGCCTAGGGATTTTTCTACCCTTGACTTCTTTTGGCCTTCATTACCTAATTTATCTTCTTCTCGACCTGATAACCTTTTCCACTCATATCAAGACTATAAACATTGAAAGATTCTTGAGTTAAGCATACCTTGGATAGATCTTAACCGTGGTCTTTTGCCTATGCCTTCCATACCAAATTTATCCATTTCTTATAGTTCTATTAATCAAGCTCCTATTATCACTTTTTATCCTACTAAAAGTCATATTAATCCTCCTATAGAACCTATGAAGGAACTGGTTGTTATTCCTCATAGTTCTCAGCATATTTCAAACAAGACAAAATGTAAAAAAATTGCCAATGAACGTCGTAAGAAGTGTCGAGCTCATGATAGGGCCCATGATTCTATTCTTTGAAATTCTTTACCTTCTTTTGAACAACCTATGATTGATGTGTTGGAGGAATTTAATGTTAATAATGATGTTGAGATGAATAATTATGATGATTTTATTTGCATCTTACATTCTATTTCGATTAATCTTGATGAAGAAGATACTCTTGATGATCCTATTGATGCTAATAATGAATATGAGACTATTGATCTTGATATTGATTTACCTCATATGCTTTCCATACAACTGATAATTACACGTAGTATCAAACATCGTGATTCTCAAGAGGATCCTTGTTTGGAACTGGCTACTATTCCTACTGTGTTGGATATAGTCCCTCTTGTGAGTTTCCCACCTTCCCTAAATGATATAGACCAAGATGGGGAGAGTAGGTGATGCGCTTGATTGGCTTGTCCTCCATGGTAGCCTTTTATGTGTTTTCATGCTGTATTGTGATTCTCCTGTAATGTGTTTTCTAAATGTTTGTTAGATTATTTTATATGACCCTTGTTACTTTGTTGATGCAAGATGATAAAGGAATTGAACCTATTGTACAATTCCTCTATATGTATCTCTATTCTTCTATATGTTGTTTCATGTTATGTTATACCTGTGCTATTGTTCATAAATGTTTTCCTTGTGTAGTCCGCTTGGATTTGTGACATGGTAGCACTGATTCTTTTTGGTCTCCATACTGTGTTCCAAAAATACTCTTCTTCGTAACTCTTACATTTTCTTTCCTCCATTATGATTGTAGCTCTACTTCCTTTGGGGAATGATGTCAATTCATTTGCAATAATATTATATATATATTATCTAATGACCATATTGACCCCACAGTAGGTAGATCCCTTATGTGTTCTATGTATGTTTATGTGGTATTTCCCTTGATTTGTCTTCGCTTGGGGGAATCTCAAAGTGGACACGTAATCAGTGGAGTTGTTTATGTTTCTGTTAAATCCATTGCTCTTGTTAAAGTGTTAGAAATGACTTTAACATGCGAGCATATGCTCTGCTTACTTTTTGCACACACGCACCTTCAAAATATTTTTCAAACTTACAACTTACAAAAAAAATTTCTCCCTTTATGGATTAGAGACTAATCCTTAAGCATGGATTTTTACCTTATAGGATCTCTTGATCCCTCCAGTTTCAATTAACAATATTTTTATCCCTTAAGGTCGGAAGGTGTCCTTAAGAATGGAGCTCTCTATGCTTTGACTTTTCTCTTTTGGAGTAGAATATTTCTAAGAGTAAAACCTTGATGGGTTGACTAGTGAGTAGCCACATTCACTAGGTGGTTCAAATTCATCTTTCCAGTTGCACTTTTTTTCTTGTGTGATTCACAATGGGATATAGGTTCTCATTGGAAGAGGTAATCACACCCTCTCTCTTTCTCTTTGACTAGTGATGTCTCTCTTATTGTAATCTTGGAGTTGAAAAATACTTGAGTCCCTGGGGGCTTCAGGATTCGTTTGTCCCTTTTGATTTCCATAAGATTATCTTTTATTTATGATCTCCTTTACCAAGAGTTTGCATCGAGTTCATACTCTTGCTAAAGTGGGGGCTAAATGTATCATCATAAAATGGAAGCACTTCCATTTTGGACTAGTTTAGCCCTTCAAGTAAGTGGTTTGGGGTCATGTCAAATGCCTGGAGTGGGTCTCTGACTTGGATGTGGTTTTTTCCCATGTTTTGCCCCATTTTCCACTTCTCTCTGATCTATTTCTGGCATCCTGATCTACAGATTTGAAGTTCTTGACCTCAGGGTCAAGGTCAAACTTCTAGGTCAGGTTCAACCTTGACCGTGACCTAGGTCAAGGTTGACCTTGACCTTGACCTAGGTTAGATTTGACCTTGACCCTGACCCAGGGTCCAAATTTCAAGTTTCCATAGCTTTCGGATGTCGAGCTTTAGAATGATTTAATTCCCACTTCCGGGTCGGCTGTTTTGATCTTCAAGGCAATGAATTTTGAAATTATATTTAATATAGGTTGACTTCTAGAGTTATGGGTCTAATTGGAATTTAATTCTCCTATGTAGGCCTCTCTAGAAGATTGTGCCCTAGATTTTTATATAAGGAAGCTTTCTCCCCTCATTTTCTCTAAGTAGAATCTCAAGCTCTAAGTGAAATCTAAGTGTGAAAGACAAGCTAAGAAGAAAGACTTGAAGAAATCTAATAATATATTGAAGCAATAATATACTCTCAAGCATTCAATCACCTTAAAGTATTCAATTCATCAAGGAGATCCATTGGTAGCCATTGAAGGATTCAAGCTCAATGGAGCCCTCTTGTTGAAGATTTCTCCATCCACATCCATGCAAGCCTCTTCCTAATCCAAGATCTATTCAAGATTGGTGTTTAAGGTCTACAAGAAATTGATTTGAGACATCCTACCTCCTACATTCTACATTCCACATTCATTTGGTGCATACATACTTGTGGATTCAAGGATTTGAATCCTCCACAAGGGTTTCTATACAAGCAAGGTGAATTCATTTATTTACTTTGTTTATTTGTGTAATTTCAATTATATTATAAGGTTAATTCCAAAACTGGGGTTTGACCAAAGCAAACCCCTCCCCCCCCTAAAAAACAAAACCCATTTTTTTGCAGGTATATGTTAGCAAGTTGACTTCCTGAGCAAGCATGACTTATTTTGTGTTGTCAAGCATGGCAACAAAGTCATACTAAGTTTCTGTCAAAGATAACTTAGGAGATAAAATGACTAAGTATAGAATATAGAGCAGTCAGATAGATATAGTGATCAGCACATTAGCGCACGTACTAGAGAGTACACCAAAGCATGTATGCTTAGGTATATACTCCATGATATATATACATGCTATATCCAAACATGCAAGGTATGAAACTTCAGTACAGAAAAGATACAGACAGATTAGTAACTGCAGTCCAGGAAACAGTCCAAAATACAAAGCACAGAAGCCAACTAATGTTTTGGTCAGCGTGTATTATTTTGTGATGCTAAGGCTATGCGCCTTTAGTTATAAGTTTTTTATGATGTAATTAATGATGTTGTAAACATGCTTGAGCCGACTTGTTCAGAAGTGTTGTATATTTTGTTAAGAGGCTGACTAAGTGTTATGTTTTGGATCGCGCCTATTCGTTTGTAAAGATATAAGTATGTAATGTATTGTTATGTTATAGCGTGTAAGAGAAGTCGATTATTGTGTAAGAAGAAGTTACAGAGGGATAGTATAATGAATTCAGAAGATGATATAGCTCTTTGAAGAAGTAAGAGCATCCACGCATACACAAAACTGATCAGACAATAGTGTCACTATAGCAGTTCATTTTGATATAGTGCATATCAACATTCAGAGGGTTGTAGCCTTCATCTTATTAGACAGTGAGTCCTTGGATAGTGAGTCCACCACCCCTAACAGGGTTATTGTAAAAGACTCTTAACAGGGTCAGACCCTTAACCAGGTCATTATACTCAATTTGTAAAGACTGCTTCTAACAGGGCAAAGGAACTTTAACAGGTTCATTATACCTAGTACAATATTTTGTG
>MU224282.1:188158-201345 GCA_018584345.1 Thuja plicata
TGATTCACCCCCCCCCCCCCCCTCTCAGTGTTTCTAATAGTATAGGTATAGGACAGCAAATTTCAGATTAGATTTGGATACCCTTTTCGGCCAACTTTTGGGACTCACGAATAGATTTTCCATCGGAGGAGTACAGGTCAAGGTCAAAATTTTGGGGTATAATTGTGCCCCTACAAAAAGGTCAACCTGACTCAGAAAAGGAAAATATTTTTGGGTTTTTTTCCGTCTCTGTGTTTCTTTTCTAGATCTGGTTGTAGAATTTCTTGAAACTCAACACAGACATCAGAAAATAGGATTTTCTAGATATGCTATATTTTGAGGGTAGTAGTTGTCTTCAATTTCATTTCAATTAAGGTTTTAATCAATTCAAATCTATTATATACTCTTCATCCATAATTCAGGAATATAAGGCTTTCTTCTTTCTTCGTATTTCTGATCGATTAATGCATTTGTGCACTAACCATTTTTTTATGGTTGATCAAAGTGGATCTTCCCTTTGTGAAATTTGGGGCTGATAGGAAAATCTTATCTTCCCTCAATACCATATATCATTATCACATCTCCATTTTTATACACATTTGCATCTTTATATATTACATAAGGAGAGATAATGCAATAAATGTTTGAGAATAAATGGGAAAAATACCTGATCAATTTTTCCAAAAAAAAGTCTTAGATTTGAAGAGAGCTCGTCAAGATATTTCTGAAGCATGTTTGTGAGGAAAAAGTGGAGTTTGTATGTTCATTCTAGAGGCCTGGAAGTGCTGAAAAAAAGTTCTCTCTTATGCTGGCAAAAAAGGTAGTGAAACAACAAAATTTGGAAATGAAACCCCTGTCAAAATATCTATCTCAGAAAGAGATTTCCGATGATATAAGGAAGTCCAAAAAAGGCCTCGATTTGCTCCAGTTAGAGCCAAAAATACCACATATATGTTCAAAGGGATTCAAAAAATGTTTATAGCCCCTGGGGCTTAAAACTGCCTAGCTCTTGGGTGCATGGACACGTAGGGACTGCCCATAGTAGGGGTCGGTCACCCACATGACCATGGGCTTGCAGAGAAGGGGCCCGTCGGGGGCTACTCTGGTCGGTAGTTTAGACCGCGTGGCTAAGCCGCTAGCGGTGAGGCCGAGTGCGGCGGTTACGCCACTACAGTTGGCCGGTGGTAGGGAAGTTGCTTGGCAGTGGGCTCACCCACCGCTTTAACTGTAGTTTTTTAAACAAAAAACTGAAACCTTTATAAAAAGGCACCGAAATTTTTTATAAAAATCACTGAATTTTTATATATATCTTTAGTTTTTTCTCGATTTGTGTGCCAAGGCTATATAGGCAAAACAAGTTTGCCTCAAAAGTCAGTAGTGTCCAAATTAGACATGTCTTATATGGAAATAGGGGTTTTGTGGCCTTTTGAGCACAACTGTCATGTTGATTTGTGCTCAAAGTGCTCCAAAACAATTCCCCTAGATCCACACAAAAAACGCTCAAAAACTTGAAACCCTGAGAGCTCAAAAAAATCTTCAAAAACTCAAGAATGGTCTGCAAAAGCAAGGCTCTGATACAATGTTAGAATTCAAAGAATTCAACCACCAAGATCCACTATATGCAAAATAACCTATTACAAAAGAAAAGTATGGAGACAAAACTCAAAATAATCTGAAAAATAAAATATTCATTCAAAGGAGGAATACAAATTACAAACAGATCAATCCTTATAAAGGATATCAAAAACCAGAAGGTGGAGAAACCTAGGTTTCATGATAATAATTAACAAAGAATTAATTATTATATGCCTAAAGTTTAGCTTAAGTGAACTAGAGATAAAAAGGTGACTAAATAATTAAATCAATAATGATTTAATTAATTAGTGAAAATAATTTTTACTCTAACAATCCTGAGGAGTTACCTACCTTTAACAACATATTGTAAGATTATTTGACAAAGAAGTCCCTTATTGGGATCTTTCTCTAAATAAATTTGTCACCCCTTAGGAAAATAGGAATTCTAATTTTCTATAGAAGTTTCTATAAATCCTTGGCCTTCTACCATAGGTGAGGTTGGTTTTGGAAGCATTGGAAAATTTTATTCCAAGAAATATGTTGGGATATGTAATCTATAATCAAATGTCCAAAAAAAATTTAATCCCTTTCACTGATGTCCTTTAAGGTTTTATCTAAGGCAAAGGGAATATCCCTCATCCATTTATCCACCCAAAACTATATCATACAAACATTACATATCTTTCATTTAATCCTCATCTGAATAACACCCTTGCATTTTAGAATGTTGTTCTAGATTTTGCATCCGATTGGGTAGCCAAAGGTAGAGAGAACCCTATAAAATCTCTCATAATTAAGGTATTTGACATTCATGATATTGCTTCAATCAATGTTGTGAAGTGAGAGCTTCCACCCCATTTTGGGCATGAGGACTTTATTAAGTAAATTGAATTTTCTTATGCCCAACCAATAAATTTCTCAGGGCAGAAAACAATATACCAACTAACTAGTTCGTCATTCTTCTTTTCTCCTCTTTACATTTCCATAAAAAGGTTTTCTATAGTCTTTCCAATTTTTTAGCCATAGTACCTGTAATTTTAAACAAGGAAAGAAAATAAATTGGTATGCCTTGGGAAGATGTTGCAAGAAGCTAGATCTTTCCCACACTACTAAGAAGTTTCCATTTCCATCCTACAAGATTCTTTTGGAGTCTCTCCAAGTTGAGCTCCAAAATCTAGGTGTCATGTCCTTAATAGGGAAAGGGAGACCCAGGTACACTCTAGGAAGGTCAACACTTTGACATCATATTATAGATTTTTTCTTTTTTTTTTAGATTCTCAATAGTATGTAAGAAATATATACTAGTCTTCTCATAGTTTATATGATGTCCTAAGGCCTTTGCATACTAGTTAAGAAATGTCTTTCATTCTCTAGCTTCAATCATTCAAGTCACCTCAAATAATATAGTATGATCCAAAAATTGTTGCAAGACCATTGGAAGGGTGGTAAATAAGTAGCTTTAACTCCTTGTAGCCTACCCATGTTTACCAAAATTAGAAAATTCATGCCCAACACTTCAACAAGGATTATGAAAAGGTATGGGGAAAGAGAGTCACCCTATTTGACACCCTTTTCAACACCGAAAATCTCCTAGGGATCCCATTAACAAGCATTGGAAAATCTACAAAATGTTTTTGATTAATTAAGCAGCCAAATAAGGGGGTTCACCTTTACAATAACACAACCAGGAGGTTATCAAGTAATAAAAAAACATCAACAAAGGTGCTAGTAGAAAAAAATAAGACCATGAGAAGCACATTTTCAGCAAAGTAACAAAGGGGCACTAGGAAAGAAAAAGGCCACAGCTGACCACTTACAATGCAAGTGCCAAAAGTAGCCACTAACAATACACTGCCAACAACCCACGGAGTAGGGAACAATTGATAATGAAGTGGTATCAAAACTATATTGAGACCACAAAATGGTGTCTCCCCAACTCAAAATCCACCTCCCCTCTGTAAATCTCCTTTACACCACAATATAAAAGGAGCCCACCTCTATAGTAGGAAGAGATCCACTAGAAGGAGAGGACACCACAATTCCTTTCCATAACCAAACATCCACATAAATGCATAGACCACATAAAGTTATAATCCCCCAAAATTACAAAGCATGTCTCCACCTCCATAGAAGATACATCCACCTCAATAGGAATTGTGAGAGAGCAAGTAGAAAAAATATTGTTCCAAGCCCTTATGAAAGCCCACAGACCAACCCGAGAACCAATTCAAAACATTAACCAAAACCCACATGCCAAATAGAGCCGTTGAAGAATTCCAACAAATGATTATACACAAGATAAAACACAACCACTATCCATACTGATAAAAGTGGACAGTCCCAAAGAAAAGATAGGAGGAGGATCAAAAACGTTAGCAACTCAATCACAACTCATAATAAAACCATCACTCTCCATATTGGCATTCAGTGAGATAAACTCCACTCACTTAGAACCTCCCTCATAGGAAGTAACTTCAACAAGAATGATCGCAATCCCTATCTTCACCATCCTAAAACATAAGCACCTAATTTGTGTGCATTTTGGGACCATTTTTGGCCTAATTTAGTGTTTTTCTTATGGTAGGACCTCATATTACACTTAAATGTATATTTAATTCAGATATAGGTCCTCCTCCTCCTTCAATCTTCCTTGAAGATGAGGTTGGCTCTGATTTCTATGCACATTTTCCCCTTTTCCATCCATTCACATAATTCATTTTCCACCTAGGTCTTTTCCATGCATTTTTGGATCTTAGGATTTTTCATGATTTCCTGACAGACTAAGGTTTTCAAATCTCCTTCTTGGAACACAACCCTAGGTCCTGAGAAAAATATTCCTGGACAAGGTTAATTCAAGTTGGTCTTGTCCTAAACTAGGTCAACCCAACTCAGCCTTGTCCTAGGGCTTTGCAATTTAGTGGGTTTCGAGCCTGATGCATAGGTGTTTCTCCTAGGCACTTAATTGGGGTCAGCCTTGTAAAATCTGAACCCCAAAATGTGTATAAGGTGTCTTCCTCTTATTTTATTGAGCAATCTATTATATATTAAAGTTATTCAAGTGTATGAAAACATCCATTAAAGGCATTAATCATCAATAAATCAAGCAATAAAGTCCACTCATGCATGTAATACGTTTCCTTCCATAGATCTAGCTCTTTTCCCCCATTAGAGGTCAAGCAAAGGAGTTTGACATCAAGGAGATATGCATTCATCAAGTTTTCTCTCTTCTTCAATTCAACATTATGATGAATCACAATATCTACTACATGAGGTTTTTTCCTACATGATTTCCTTTTGATTTTTGTGTTGATTCAAATCTATTGCATCTACATGGTATGATATATTCCATTATTTAGATCTAATCTCTGCTACATGATAGTTTTCTATCAATTTTGTTTATTTCAATTCAAGGTTAATTCCTATATAGGGGCTTAACCAAGGAAAGCCCCTTCCCACAATCTTTTTCCCCTTCTTGTGTGCAGGAACATATTTTTAGAGTTTTAGATCCAAATTTTGGGACTTTCAAAACCAATGGCATATCCTTCACAGATTTCATCATATTCAGAGTCTCCAGGACTATGTCGAATTTCTTGGACAAGTTCAACTTTGTTTGACATATTCCTTTGGATCCATAATTTTCACACTCTAGAGTTATAGGTGTCAGAGTGCTAGATCCATAACTATTTATGATTCGAACAGCTCCGCGATAGTCAAATCTAGATTTGAAGTTCATTCCTCCTCTACTAGCTTCAAGGTGAGTTCCCCCTTTCTATTTTCCTCTTTCACTTTCTTTCATAGATCAGATTTACATTTACATTTGCAATTACATATCAAATTTACTTATCATTGTCATATTTATCATAAGGAATCACAAAAACTCCTCATTGTGTAAATCACAAATTTGCACCCTTACTCTCTTGGTTGTGCTAATAGGATTCACTTTGTTGGGAGTTTTGTATTCAAATGTATGTGAAACTTGGTGGTCTACCATTGATTACTATTTTCCACATCACATTTGGTGAACCTGACACTTTCCTACATTATTCTCTTTGATTTGGTAGTTAGATCTTCTTTATGTGATCTCATTTACAAGCATTATACTACCAAGTCTTTACATCATATATTTACATTGTATAGGTTCCACTTCTAATTTTTGTGAGATCAAGTTTGGTGTCTTTCATTATGAAAATTTCTTAATTGGATTGGCATGTGATAACCTATGTTGTTACATTTCTCCTTACTTTTCTTTATCAAATGCATGAAGTGAATCATATTTTTTGTATTTCATTATGTTTTTATTCCTTCATGGTATTCTTATGTATGCAATTATGAAGATAACCAACATGTCTATGTTATATTTAATGTAGCACAAACAACTAAGAGGGGGGTAAATCAGTTATGACCAAAAACTCGAGACCTATAACAAAATTACCAACTTAATCTTAGATCTGAATGATAAACATGAATGTAGGAACATAATACAATAATCAACACATAACACCAAGATTTTTGATGTGGAAACCGATTTAAGGGAAAAACTATGGTGGGAATCAAACCCACAAGATTAATGTACTATATTAAACAACTATACCATGTTAGGAGTATTACAAATAGGAATACACGTGCATTCAGGCACACTGCCTAGAGCTCACTACTCAATTAAAACAAGGGCTTCAACCCAAAGGAAGACTCACTACCTTGCAACAATCTCTGATCTCAAACCATAAAGGAAATACAATCCAAACTCATGAACTGGAAAACAACATCTCTAATATGCCAAAATAGTTCTAATAAAGTATATTAAATCTCTACCTCAATTGCAGATTCAACTCATATCTCTTCTCTCAAGATCTCATACACCTCTTCTACACATCTTTCACACCTTCACAATCACAAATGATTACATCTTTATACACATTACATCAATTAATCTAAACTAGGTTGGCTAGGGACCTAATTATAAAATATTAATTCAATACAAATAAATACACAATGTGATCCATTGAATTTCAGCTAAGACATAGAAATGATCCATAATAACATCCTCGAACATTCTCCAGATCTATAAATCATACCATGATCCTTCACAAAATGCTACACCACCATGTCAACCAAGAACAATAAGAGCATCAACATTCCACATGAAAATCTTCAATTTCGATAACATAATCCAATGTGATCTAGCAACACAAATAGTACATGATCAAGAAACATCATAAAGAAACATGAAATACCATGACATCAACAGGAACAACTGTGTCTCATAAATCATACCCATTTTTTCACTGTTCATTAGGAACACTAATCAACAACCACTGTCATAAAATAAAAATAGCTTACCAGCATCCAAATCATGAACCAGTACTCGAGCTGAGGACACACATCCATGTCATAAACTTAGCACCAGGTTAGCAACCAAGAATGTTGCATAACTAATCCACACCGATCTAGTAACTAAAACATTGTCACTTCGTGAACAACCAAAATACCATACTCTGATAAATAATTCACAAATCACTCAAATCATTATGCAAACCTTTGCCACTTGAAAAAGATCAATTATAAACATCACTCAACACATTTCCAGCTTCACAGCATTTGATATTCAATATAATAGTCATAGGTCACAAAAATCATCTTACTAAACATCTCAGGAATAATGTCACCAATAGTAGGAATATGTTGACATCAATGAAAAAATATTAATATTAGCACATATATGCACATTTTGAACAATGTCTCAACAATATCCCCCTTTATCATTAATGGCAACATATGATGTGAAAAATCAAATCAATGCACAAAGAAGTGATATTAACACTACTACTAGAAATATACATAATATCTCACCCTCATAGTCTCATACTTGGTTTTCACATGAATATCTCTCCCCCTTTGACATCAATAACAAAGGAACATGTATAAACTAAGTCATAAAGGCCAAAAATTTGAACAAATATCTCTCAAAGCTTATTCAACATCTCACATCAAATTCTGAAACACATACCTCATGAGACTAACCACTACTCCCCCTAAGGAGTAGCCATCAAAAACATCAATCCAGATTAATGATAATTTGTAAGCATGCGAGACTGGTGTATCTTAATGCATCTCTAGCTTTGATCAGGAGGGGAAATCACCCCAAGCTTACCTCAAAGATACTAAAAATTATCCTTTGGAAAGGGCTTCATGAAAATATCTATGATATGCTCTTTTGTAGACACATAATTCAATCTAACTTCTTTCTCACTGACTTTGTCTCTCAAGAAATGACATTTAATAGAAATATGATTTGTCTTTGAATGCAACATAGGTCTCGTTGAAATATTGATAGTACTTGAATTTTCATAATGAATAGTAATAGGCTCATCAATAGTCACTTTGATACCTTTCAATATTTGCTTCATCCATATCAGTTGTGTACAATTAATAGAAGTAGCAACATATTCAGCTTCAATAGTAGATTGAGATATATAATTTTGTTTCTAACTTTCCCATGAAACTAATGCCTTATCCTAGAAAAATGCTCCACCACTTGTGATCTTTCTGTCATCCACATTACCTGCCCAATCTGCATTAGTAAATGCAATCAATGTAAAATCATCATCCTTTCCATACCATAATCCATAATCAACTATCCCTTTCAAATATATGAATATCCTTTTAACAGCAACAACATGTGATTCCTTCAGTTTTGCTTGAAATCTAGCAAAAATGTGAACACCATTAATAATATCTAGTCTATTTTTTGTCAATTAGAGTAAGCCACCGATCATAGATTTGTATCTTGTCTGATTTGTATTAGATGTATCATCTATCTTTGTCAATTTACAACCACTAATCATAGGAGTACCAATAGGTTTTGAATCATCCATACCAAATTTCTTCAACAATTCTTTCATATACTTGGACTTTCATATAAAAATACCTTTATCAATTTGTGTAATTTGTAGGCCAAGGAAAAATTCCATCTCTCCTATCATAGAAATCTCAAACTCTTTTTGCATTTCATCAGCAAATTCCTTACTCAACTTTTCATTTCCACCAAAAATAATATCATCCATAAAGACTTCAATAATCAAAATGTTATCATGATCAATTTTGAAGTAGAAGTTACTATCAACGGTGCCTTTACTAAAACCAAGTCTCAGTAAATACTTATCCAATCTTGCATACTAGGCTCTAGGTGATTGTTTCAATCCATAAAGTGCTTTCTAACTAGTTCACCTTCTTCATTTTATTTTTTTCTAAATATCCATTTAGTACCGATCACATTTTTGTCTTTAGGTATAGGAACAAGAGTCCATGTTTTATTTTTTTCAATCTGTTCCAATTCTTCTTTCATCACTTTAACCAAAATTTCATCTTTACATGCTTCATCAATATCTTTAGGCTCAATCTTAGAAATCAAACATATACTCTTAGAATTGTTCAAATGAAATACATTACCTTTAGTCTTTCTTCCTGTGGAAATCTCAATTCCAGAGCTTCCAATAATCTTGCACATTTCTTCCTTGAATTGTAAGTGGTAAACTTTATCAACTAGTTGACCAACAATCAAGAGATTATATTTCAAACCTTCAACATATAGAACACCATCAGTGTTGTTCTTACTAACAATCTAGTAATAGAACCCCTCCCTCTAATCATACAAGGAGTATCATCGCTAAATCTGACAACACTGCCATCATACCTTTCTAATTTCATAAATTTGTTTTGTCTCTTGTCATGTGTTGTGAGCATCCAGTATCAATAACCCATTCATCCTTTTTATCCACATGTGAAACCAAGGATTTTTCTTTATTCACAAAACTAGGATCTTTATCTTTGATATCAATAAATACAATCGCATCTTCACTCTTTTCAAATTCATCAACAATCAAACCTTCATCAACAACATAATAAAATTTCTTTTGATATTTAGACTTGAATTTATTAGGCTTGTACTTAAGTTCTTTATCAAGACATATTGAAGCAATATGACGAATCTTATTGCATGCAAAACATTTCAAAGGTAACTTTCCTTGATACTTACAAGATCCCTTAGGTAGTCTCTTTTCAATTAGGGCTTCGAGCTCATCAAGCTTCCTTTTGTATTCTTCAATCGCTGCCCAATCCTTAGCATATATATATTCATAATTTGATGAACTTTCTCTAGATGCATATGTTTTCTTATCCTTAGAAATAGTATCATTAAATGCAATTTTAACTTTAGGAAAACTATCACTGAATTCTCTCATTATAAAACCAGATAACTTTATAATCAATGAATCTCTTGTCACATGTACCATGATTCTGATTTCTCCAATAGAAGCAAATTTTTGATTGCAAATAGGAGGAAAGGATCTTAGGATATTACAAAAAATTCCACTCTCATCCAAGGTTCCACCAGCACATCTGATTGCACGAACAAGTTTGGTGAACTTATTCACATAGGCAGTATTGTTCTCATCTTCGCTCATCATTAATGATTCATATTTACCTTTAATACTTTGCAGCTTGGATTACTTCAAAAATTTATCTCCTTCAGATAATGTCTCCAAATCTTTTCGTACCTGATGCGTAGTCTCTAGTCCTATAATTTTTGTGTATTTAGTATCTGATAATGCACTCAAAAAGGCTTCTTTAGCTCTGATACTATACTCAATTTTTTTCATATCATCAGCAATCGTAGGAAAAATATCTACAGGAGGATTGTAATTTTTTGTTTTTAACATCCCAATGTTCTTCACTAGTACATCGCAAGTGTGTAATCATCCGGTCCTTCCATATAGCATAGTTTATTCCATCAAATCTCAGACTCTCCTTCTTAAAGGTCGACATCCCAGATCTCCTCAAGCGGTTAAGCTTCGAAAAGAGGACACTGGGTCTGATACCAATTGTTAGAATTAATGTATCACACAAATAAGAAGGGGGGGTGAATCAGTTATGACTAAAAAATCAAGACCTTTAACCAAATTACCAACTTAATCTCAAACCTAAATGATAAACATGAATGTAGGAAAATAATACAGTAATCAACACATAACACCAATATTTTTGACGTGGAAACCCGGTTAAGGGAAAAATAATGGTTGGAATCAAACCCACAAGATGGTTGTACTCTATTAAAATCACTATACCCTGTTAGGAGTATTACAAATGGGAATGTGCATGCAGTCAAGCACACTTCCTAGAGCTCAATGCTCAATTACAGAAATGGATTCAACCCAAATGAAGGCTTGCTACCTTACACCAATCTCTGATCTCAAATCATATAAGACATACTGTCCAAACTCATGAACTGACAAACAACATCTATGATATGCTAAAAGAGTTCCAATGAAGTACTTTAATTCTCTGCATAAATTGCATATTCAACTCATACCTCTTCTCTCGGCATCTCATACACCTCTTACACACTTCTTTCACATGTTTACAATCATAAATGATTATATATTTATACACATTACATAAATTCATCTCAACTAGGTCGGTTAGGGACCTAATTCTATTAGATTAATTCAATACAACTCAATACACAATGTGATCTATTGAATTTCGGCTAAGACATAGCAATGATCCATAACAACATCCTCGAATATACTCCAAATCCATAAATCACGCCACGATCCTTCACAAAACTTTATACAACCCTTTCCACCAAGAACAATAAGAGCATCAACATGCCACATGAAAATCTTCAATTTTGGTCACATAATCCAACATGATCTAGCAACATGAATAGGACACGATGAATAACATCAACAAGCAACATTAAATACCGCAACATAAACAGGAATAACTTTGTCTCATAAATCATACTCATCTTTGCACTTTTCATCAAGAACACTAATCAACAACCACTGTCATAAAATAAAAATAGCTTTCTAGCATCCAAATCATTAACCACTCGAGCTGAGGACACACATCCATGTCATGAACTCACCACTAGGTTAGCAACCAAGAATGTTGCATAACCACTCCACACTGATCTATTAACAGAAACATTATCACTTCTTGAACAACAAAAATACCATACTCTTATAAATCCTTCATAGCTCACTCAAATCATTATGTAAACCTCTTCCACTTGAACAAGATCAAGTACAGATATCCCTAAACACATTTCCATATTCGCAACATCTAATATTTAATATAGTAGTCGTACCACATAAATAATCTTACTGGACATCTCAAGAACATTGTCACCAACAGTAGGAATATGTTGACATCAATGAAAAACATTAATGCTAGCACATATATGCACAATCTAAATGATATCTCAACAATATTTCCCTTATAAGACATATCTAAACATCTTATGTAATTTCATCATTCAAAAATTAACAAAATGTATGGAGTATGTTGATGAACCTAAAGAGAAACCTTTTAATTCCACTCCTATATTGCCTACTAATCCTGATCCAGTTCCTAATGATCCCATTATAGATTGATCTCCTCCTTCTCACCCTATTCTAAGGAGTAGCCTTGAGGAAACTAGAATATGTAACTCCTTGGATGATCTTGGAAAATTTTCCTTAGATGATTTCACTCCAAGGATATTGAATAATTTGGACAATACTTCTTGTTCACTTAAGGATGATAAGGATAGTAATCAGGATTTCTCTCCAAAGAATATTCTTGACTCTTCACACTCTCAAAACCCTCACACCAAATTTTACTCACCTTTAGGATATGATCTAGGACCTGGTATGTATGAATGTGGAATTAAGATTCCTATATATCCACCTACACAATTCCATTTTATAACTCAAGGTCCTACTTCACCTCAATCCTCTGAACCAAAATATTCTTTTGATATTCTTTTTCCAATTGCATTACCTTTTAATGAACGCATGTCGTTAGCAAAATGAATCAATGGGAAGATTAAATATCATCCTAGCCTTAAATTCCCTTATCAAAAATTTCAACAAGATCAAAAACATATTAATGGTGATGTTTTGTGTGTCTACCATCATTCTAATGAAAATTATCTTGCAGACTGTCTAAGCTTTAAAAGATTTATTAGATATTTGGTTGATAAAGGTCTTCTCCCTTTAACACTAGATATCATATAATTTCTCTATATCATACTTTACAAAAAAAAAATTCCAATTATGTCACTCTTCATTATGCAAACCTCTTTGTGTCATTATCTTGAAGGAATCATAATAGGCAATCCTTCTTTCTCTCTCAACCGGGGGCCAAGGGTTCATCATTTCTTTATTCTTTTAGGGGTCCATTTTCTCCCTTTGTTACCAATTTTCTTTTAACTAATGATATCCTTCTGGCATGCATTTTTTATGCTTTCTTGAGAGAACATATATTTTATATACGAGAAACCATTTAGGGAGTTGTGTTAAGATTGCTAAACTGCAATACAACCAAGATCACCTGCATGCAAAGACTATTACGAGACAGAAGCAAAAGACAGAAGAGAGAAGGATCCAGAAAGCTATGGCGGACGATAGGCCAGAGACTGCAAATCCATTGTGACAGAATAAATTTCTATTAACACAATAAAGATTACAAAATGATCTCCTTATGAAATACAAAGCGGTCAATCCTTATAAAGGATACCGAAACCCTAAAAGGGAAACAACAAGGAAATAGAAACTTCCTAAGTCTAACTTAAGCTAAGAGTAGATAAC
>MU224282.1:203530-227839 GCA_018584345.1 Thuja plicata
GGATACCGAAACCCTAAAAGGGAAACAACAAGGAAATAGAAACTTCCTAAGTCTAACTTAAGCTAAGAGTAGATAACTAATAATTAACTGATTTAATTATTAGCAATACTCGACTACTCTAACAGTTGTTACTCAACTGAAGGAGATGATGAAGAACAAGATCAAAGGTATACAAGATTGTATAAATAATTAGATCAGTTGTTATTTTTTCATTGATGTTAAGAAATTGATTTATGGTTCATATTGAATTGCCATATCTTTCAGAGTTGATTTAATTGGGAAAAAGATAAAGATCAGAAAATGATAAGATCATCTTGAGATAATTGGTTTCTACTTTATCAAGTCAGTAAAGAAGATTGGGAAAGTCAGTAAGACTAAAGAGTTAAGTTACCGAGCGGAGAGAATCTGTCGGTAAAGGGTTATGAAAGTTGGTCAGGACACCAAGACATTGAAGCACCGAGCAGTGCATGTTAGTCACCGAACTAAGAGTTAAATACTAAGCATAATAGATGTTAGAAACAAGGATAAGAACGCATTTAATGAAATGCTACAATGAGCTGGAGGATTCCAAGAATGTAAAGGAAGTTGGTTACAATATTTGCGCATGGAAAAATTCAAGGAAGAAATCTATGGTATAGATTAAGTGATAAAAGTGAAGGTTTTATTTCCAACAAAGTGCAAGTTCTCAGGTGATGCCAAAGTGGCTAATCAAGTTTCAAGTTCACTGAATTAGGTCAAAAAGGTTAATCTAATGGCTGAGCGTGATTGAAGGAAAACCTAATCAAGCAGATTAAGAGGCAAAAATAGAGTCTATTTAAAGGATGAATTCAAATAAAAAATTCCTGGCAATTTGAAGTGTTACCGAGTGATGCAGTGAAGAGGAAAGAAGTGAAAATATGAGTCTAAGAGAAGATATTGATGAATTGTTGATGCCAGTAGTTAGAGAGCGTATAAAGGGATCTAATCAAGAAAGAGGTAGTTGCATATTTATAGATTATTTTACATATTGTTGCTTATTTGTATTTGTAATAGTAAAATATCTTAACCGAGTGGACTTAACAGTCTTATTGTAAAATCATTGAGAAAGGTGACATTCTAAAAGAGCATTTAAATCTCTCTAAATAGGCCACTCCTAACAGGGCGAAGATCTTAATGGGTATGAGGTAAATCCCCTAATAGGGTCACATTTAACAAATATGTATTGTAATCTTTAATAGAATAAGCTTTTAACCGAGCATACTTTAGAAGGGTATTTTTCATTTGTGGGTGACAATTCCCACAAAGGTTTTTCCCAAACTGGGTTTCCTCATTAAATTTGGTGTCAAATGTGTTGAATGATTCATGTGCATGTTATTTATTGTTTATGCAAGTTACTATTTAGGTTATTGAGGATATTTGGTGATTTGGTTGTTGTTGTTGTTTATCCTACCAAGTTGAATCATAGTTAAGTTTTTAAGTTTAAATTATCATAGTTTTTTGATTCACCCACCCTCTCAGAAATCCAACAATTGGTATTAGAGCTAAGTACTCCAAGAGATAAGTTTAAAAGACTTGAGTTAAAGATCTGAAGATGTATAAGAGGGAGGCACCTAAGTTGAATAAGGATAACTTCTCTACATGGAAAAACTGAATGAGGTTGCACCTATTTGGTATTGGAGATTATGGAGTATATTATATTGAAAATGAGTATACACCACCAGAAACTGGTCCCTTGATAGTTGAGCAGATAAGAGAAAAACAAGACCACACACAAGCAATGATTGAGATATCATCTACTCTCACCAATCTACGGTTCAATGAAATTATAGGATGTGATATAGAAAATAAGATGTGGGATAGGATTGAATTGATACATGGTGGAGATCAACATGTTATGAAGGAAAAAGATGAAAGCTTAAGAGGTAAATTTGATTCTATGAGATTGAAATAAGGTGAAAATGTTACACAAAACTAGACTAAAGGAGATTGTGAATGCTATTAGAGGTGTTGGAGGAAAAATAACTAAAGAAGATGTGAAAAGCAAATTATTGAGGACATTGTTACCTATGTATGCCATTTGAGTTTCTGCAATACAAGAACTAAGATATATTCCTCAGATGATTGTTTCACTGGATGCTACTATTGGTAAGTTGATTTCTTTTGAGCTTAATGGTTTTGATAATATTCTACCTGCTACTACTAGGATTGAGTCTTCATTTAAATAATCTTTGAAGATTGGAAGTTCTAGGGAGTCTAGACCTAGTGATGGTTATGCAAGTAGTGTTAGTGAAAGATTCAATACCTGCAAGAGTGAGTTAGAAGAACTGTATGTTGAAGATGAAGAAAATGAAAGAGAATTTGAAGCTCTACTAGCTAGAAGACTACATAGAGGTAAAGGAAAGTATCGAGGTAAGCTACCCTTGAAATGTTTTAAATGTAATAAGATTGGACATGTTTCTTCCAGATGTCCTGACAATGATAGTGATGAGAAGAAATACAACTGAGATGAGAACAAAGGAGAAAGCAGATTCAAGAGATTACAAAAATAAAGGTAAGAAGTCATGTCATATTGCTAATGGAGTAATTGATGATGACATAGATGATGATGACAAAGAAGAATTTGTATATTTTTCCATCAAGGACAATTCTAATGAATAAAAGCAAGAAGAAAAATCCCTAATATCACATGTAAGAAAAAATGATACCTGAATTATAGAAATTGGGTGATCACACCACATGACTGGTGACACACTTAAGTGTATTACTATGGAAGAAAATAATGGAGGATATGTTAGATTTGGTAACGATGCTCCATATCCTATCAAAGATAAAGGTTCTATAATTCTGTTAAATAATACAAGATGTGATGATGTATCTTGGGTTGAAGGATTAAAGTACAATTTTTTGAGTGTGGCATAGCTAAACAATTCAAATCACCAACTAGAATTTCAATATGGGAAGGTAAAAGTATTTGATCAAAAAGGAATTTTGATTGTCACTGTAGAACAATCTAAAGGTAACCTATTTTACCTTGATACATCTATTAGAGTTGTTTGTATTCTAAAGTTGAAGATGCACGGTTATGGCACAAGAGATTATGTCATGTAAATTGTGACAATCTAATTAACGTGAGAAAAAACAATAGAGTAAGAGGTCTACCGAGATTAGAGAAACCTGATAATATCATGTGCAGGTAATTTCAAGTTGTAAAAATGACTAAGTCAAGTTTTACAAGTAAGTCTTATGTTACACAAGGAATTTTGGACATAGTGCACACTGACCTATGTGGGCCGATGAGAACACAAAGCTACTATGGTGATAGATATTTCATTCTATTTCTTGACAATTATTCTAGAATGATGTCTATCATGTTTTTAAAAGAGAAATATGAATCTTTACATATGTTTAAGTGGTACAAGGAAAGAGTTGAAAATGAGACTTGAAGAAAACTAAAGTGTCTAAGATCTGACAGAGGAGGAGATTTTACTTCTGATGAGTTTACACTCTTCTATAGTGAACATGGAATAAAGAGATAAATGTCTACACCAAGGACACGACAAAAGAATGATATAGCTAAAAGGAGAAAGAGATCCATTATGGATTGTGCAAGAACAATGATGATTGAGAAGGGTATTTCTCAAATTTATTGGAGAGAAGCATTCAACACTATTGCTTATACACTTAACCGAGTACAATTGAAGAAAGGTACACACAAGACACCTTATGAGATTTGGTATGATCGCAAACCTAATGTGATTTATTTCAAAGTATTTGGAAGTAGATTCTATATTCTTAAAGATCCTAGAGACAGTAAGTTTGATTCTAAAGGAGATGAGAGAATCTTAGGATATTCTACAAAGAGAAAAGCTTACAAATGTCTGAACAAATCTACTAACAAAATTGTGGAAATTGCAAAGGTGAGAATTGATTAATTTGTAGAGAGAAATGATGAGGACAGAAAGAAGGAACCTAAATATTATCAAATATTTGTATATGTTCAACCAGATGCTCCTGATACCTTACCGAATGCACAAACCCAGGAGGAAGCTAAACATAGAGAACTACCACTGAATGATGGAAATGAAGTTCTACCGACTACCAAGCCTATTCTAGCCAAGTATGTAAGGAGACACCACTCACTGAGTAAGATAATTGGAGACAAAGATGCAGGAATTACGACAAGAAGAAAGGTAAGATAAAATACATGCTTAATTTCTAAATTAGAACCAAGAAGAGTAAAAGATGCATTAGAAAATGAAGACCGGGTTAAAGCAATGAAAGAAGAGTTAGATCAAATTGAAAATAATAACACATGGAATTTAGTACCGAGACCTAAAGATAAAATTATTATTGGTACTAAATGGATCTTTAGAAATAAATTAAATGAGCATTGAGATGTAGTGAGAAACAAAGAAAGACTGGTTTGCAAGGGATATGCACAAGAAGAAGGAATTGACTATGGTGAAACTTTTGCACCTATTTATAGATTAGAATGAGTTAGAATTCTACTAGCATATGTAGCTTACAAAGGATTTAAAGTCTATCAAATGGATGTCAAGTCTTCATTTCTTAATGGTAATCTTCAAGAAGTTTATATAGAACAACCTAAAGGATTTGTTGAGAATTCTAACAAGGACATGGTATGCAAACTGCACGAGGCGCTATACGGTTTGTAAGAAGTGTGCCCCGAGATTGGTATGAAGGATTATATGCATATCTAATCAAGATTGGATTTCAAGAACTAGTGATAATAGTAATGTTTATCTAAAATGTGATAGTATAAACAAGATTTTGATTGCTGAGATATTTTTTGATGATATTATTTTTGGAGGCAATCACACATTATGCAGATTTTTTACTAAAGAAATGAGAAAGTAATTTGAGATGTCCTTGATTGGAGAGATTAAATTATTTCTTGGACTACATATTCAACAAGTAAAATATGGGATCTACATTACACAATCAAAGTACATAAAAGAGATCCTAGAGACTTTTGGGATGGAAGACTCAAGACCGGTTGGAACACCGATGATCACTGGTTGCAAGATATAAAAGGAAGATGAGTCAAAGGAAGTGAATGAGACACTCTACTGATCAATGATTGGTAAGCTACATTATGTAGAAGACTAGATATAGCTCATGCAGATGGTATTGTTGCTATATTTTCTACCAATCTAAAGGATTCACATATGTTTGCAGTGAAAAAGATATTTAGATATCTGAAAGTAACTGAGGACTTTGGTCTACTATACAAGAAATTAGGAAGTTTTGAGTTAACAATGTACACCGATGCTGATTGGGACAGAAACATTGATGATAGAAAAAGTACAAGTGGATGAGCTTTCTTTTTAGGAGAAAGACTAGTTACATGGCTGAGTAAAAAGTAGAGTTGTATATCACAACCTATTGTCGAGGATAAATATGTTGTTGTAGCTATGAATTATGCAAACATTGTATGGATAAAATAGCTACTAGAAGGTATGAAAGAGGACATTGCAGATCTAGTTACTATATTTTGTGATAGCACAAGTGCTATAAACATATCAAAGAATCTGGTAATGCATTCTAAGACCAAGCACATATCTATCAAGTATCATTACTTGAGAGAGAAAGTTCAAGACAAGAAGGTGATGTTGGAGTATGTGAACTCAAAGGAGAAATTAGCAAATATATTCACTAAGCCACTAATGAATGATTCTTTTGAGTATCTCTAAGGTAAATTTGGGGTCCTACCCCTATCCAAAATTCATTAGAGAAAGATGCATGCTGCATCAATTATAGGACTCAATAAAATATATATTTTGTGAGTTGATGCTAGTGTTCACACTTTAGGTGTTGCCTGAAGTTGTGTAAATTAATTCTATATGAAAAGAGTTATCAGTACATGCAAGGTATGATCCATTGCCTGAACAAGTTTTCAGGAGTGTGAACCTTTGGAATTGTTGTCAAAGAGGGAGAATGAATAATTGATGAATATAAAGATTAAGGGAAAATGGTTGATTGAAATAACAGAAAGAGGGAGTATATGCATAAAGACGTTAAGAGAGAATGAGCACAGAGGGATAAAAAGATAAAATAACTCAGAGGGAGTAAAGACACAAAAAAGGTGTAAAAAGGAAGATGAATAGTATTTCCATCATCAATTGACAATGTTTCCATCAATACCAAAGAGGAATATTGTTACTCAACTGATGGAGATGGTGATGAAGATTGAGATCAGAGGTATACAATATTGTAGAAAGAATTAGATCAGTTGCTATTTTTTCATTGATGTCAAGCAATTGATTTTTGGTTCATATTGAATTTCCATATCTTTCAGAGTTGATTTAATTGGGCAATAGATAAAGATCAGACAATGATAAGATCATCTTGAGATAATTGGTTTATACTTTATCAAGTCATTAAAGAAGATTGGGAAAGTTGGTAAGACTAAAGAGTTAAGTTACTGAGTAGAGAGAGTCTATCGGTAAAGGGTTATGAAATTCAATCAGGACACCGAAACATTGAAGCACCGAGCAGTGCATGTTAGTCACTGAACCAAGAGTTAGTTACCGAGCATAACAGATGTTGGAAACAAGGATAAGAACACATTTAATGCAATGATACAATGATCTGGAGGATTCCAAGAGTGTAAAGGAAGTTGGTTACAAGATCTACACACGAAAAAATTCAAGGAATAAATCTATGGTATAGATTAAGCGATAAAAGTGAAGGTTTTATTTCCAACAAAAGTGCAAGTTCTCATGTGATGCCAAAGTGGCTAATTGAGTTTCAAGTTCACTGAATTAGTTCAAAAAGGTTAATCTAACGGTTGAGTGTGATTGAAGTAAAACCTAATCAAGTAGAGTAAGAGGCAAAAATAGAGTCTATTTAAAGGATGAATTCAAATAAAATTTGGCTATCAAATTGAAGTGTTGAAGTGCTACCAAGTGATGCAGTGAAGAGAAAAGAAGTGAAAATTTGATTCTAAGAGAAGAGATTGATGAAGTGTTGATGCCAGTAGTCAAAGAGCGCATAAAGGGATCTGATCAAGAAAGAGGTAGTTGCAATTTTACAGATCATTTTACATATTGTTTCTTATTTGCATTTATAACAGCAAAATATCTTAACCGAGTGGACTTAACAGTCTTATTATAAAATCCTTGAGAAAGGTGACATTCTAAAAGAGTGTTCAAATCCCTCTTACCAGGTGACTCCTAACAAGGTGAAGATCTTAATGGGTCTGAGGTAAATCCCCTAATAGGGTCACATTTAGCAAGTGTGTATTTTAATCTTTAACAGGACAAGCTTTTAACCGAGCATACTTCATAAGAGTATTTTTCATTTGTGGGTGACAATTCCCACAGAGGTTTTTCCCAAATTGATTTTCCTCTTTAAATATGGTTTCAAATGTGTTGAATGATTCATGTGCATGTTATTTACTTTTTATGCAAGTTACTATTTAATTTATTGAAGATATTTGGTGATTCAGTTGTTGTTGTTGTTTATCCTACCGAGTTGAATCAGAGTTAATTTTTTAAGTTTAAAGTATCATAGTTTTTTTATTCAACCCCCTCCCCTCTCAGTAATCCAACAAGAGCTTGATGTTTCTTGCCTTTCTTTTTCTCTTCTCATTCACTGTATCCAATATCTATTGTGCCTAATTTGCATCTTTTATACTATGATGTTCTCTCTTGCATTAATTTGTTTCTTTCACCCATAGTTGCAACCATATTCTTGAAAGTATTTTCCTATTATAAAAGATCTATCGCTTAGGTCAAAGATTAATTTTTCTATTTCATCTTTTTTCTCCTTCATAGGATTCATTATCCCTTTTTTGTTCATCTCTTTTATACAGTTATATTCTCCCATGTATGGACTTATTGTTATAGTATCTTTCTCCTTCATGAGATTAGTATCCTCCTTACAATATCTTCCTTTCTTGGAAGTGTATATCTTGTACCACTAGGTGGATATAATGTGAGATCCTTCCCTCTATCATTCTTCTCATGGCTTCACTATTATTTTATGAAGGTACATTCTTTTTGGCATAAGATCCTTTGTTTCATGCAAGATATTTACATATTTTATTAACAATCATTTTCATGCCTCAAAGGGAATTTCTATCATTTAATAATCACTCTCATCCTTTCATTTTTTCCTTGATGACTTGCTTACCTTATATGTGATGTATTTTCTAGTGTAAATATGTATGTTTTTCATTAGGAGTTGTCTCTAGTTTGAAGCTTATTTTTCTTGGAATTGTATCTCTATTATGAAGTAACTATCATTAGGGGTGTACCATATATTATGTCTTGCCTTAATACTTGTGATTCAAGGTTACTTGTATATGTTTTTTTCTCTCTTCTCTAAGGATCTACTTTCCCTAGTACAGTGACATTTGTTTATCATGTGACATTATTTTCCCATCAAGAATTTCTATTTTGATTTGGATTCTATCTTATACGAGAGGTGTGCATCTGTGATCACAACCTCTTCTTTATTTGAAAAATGATGTTCATTATCAAAAAATTCCCTTTATTTTTGTTTCAAAGTATGTCATCCTTCATCAAGAATCCCTATTTCACCTAGAGATAGGGAGGTAAATGGGTGCATTCTTGTTCTCGTCCCCCTCTTTGTCTTGAAGATGTTATCTTTGTTCAAGAAATCCTCTTGAAGGTAGATGTCTTGCAAATAGGATCTCTTCCTTTCAAGGGTCTCTTCCCACCAGTGGAATATCCTTTCATGCTTATCTATTTTCTTAGCTCATAAGAGTTAATACTCTTAGCTATGTTCATGGCACACATTTTCATTTTAAGGATATCTTCTTGTTGTGGGAAGTACGTATCCTTGATTCTCTTCCTTATGTTGTCTCCTACGTTACCATCATAAGGAGGGGACATACATATAGCCTCCCTTGTACATTACATTGATCCATATAATGACTGCAAAACACAGATTCACATGGAAATTTCCATAAAGAATTCCATGAACATATTCATACAGAATTTATAAGACTAATCCCTAGACATGGATTCATACAAAATTTCCACAAGAATAATCCTTGAACATGGATTCATACAGAATTCCCATAAGACTAATCCCTAGATATGGATCCACATGGAGATGATGGTTTTCATAAGACTGATCCCCACAAGTCGCCCTGTGTGCAAATTTTCCAAGGTAGAATTGACTAACATAATACAATTTACTAGACCATCAATTATCCTTCCTCTCTCTTCTCTCCCCATGGATCACCTAAGCATAAAAAAATTTGCTAGTCTATTGGATTCATGGTCTCTCTTTCTCTAGTCATTCTCATGGTTGTGCTAGTAGGTTGGACCATGGAGTTGGTTTTGCCTTCCGCGATGCTCTTTTTCTTCCTATGTGATCACTTGTGCTCTTGCAATAGCTCTCTAGACATGATATTAGTGGATGGGACATTTTTTTGATCGAGGTCTCTTTCACTTGTTGATTTGGAGTTTTATTTTAGTACTAACTCTTTTTGTGTTTTGTGGCTTTTGTCTTTACTCTTGCTTTTACTTTTGTTAATTTTTTTACATGCCCTTGTGCATGGATGTTGAGTTAAGATCCTTGGTTTGGGGGCTTACATCCTTAAACTTAGTGTTTTTCTCCTTGCAACTCTCTCTCTCTCTCTCTCTCTCTCTCTCTCTCTCTCTCTCTCTCTCTCTCTCTCATGAGCTTGTCTCATACTCCTGCTAAAGTGGGGGATAAATGTACCATCCTAAAAAATAAGCACTTAATTTGTGTGTATTTTGGGGCCACTTTTGCCCTACTTTAGTGTGTTTCTTATGGTAGGACCTTATATTGAACTTAAATGCATATTTAATTCAGCTATATGTCCTCCTCCTCCTTCTTCAATATTGCTTGAACTTGAGGTTGGATCTGATTTCTATGCACATTTTCCCCTTTTTCCTCCATTCTCATAATTCATTTTCCACCTAGGTCATTTGCATGCATTTTTGGATCTCAGGATTTGCCTTGATTTCCCAGAAGACTAAGGTTTTCAAATCCCCTTCTTGGCACACAACCCTAGCTCCTAGGAAAACATTCCCTGGACAAGGTTGACTCAAGTCGGCCTTGTCATGGACTAGGTTGGCCCAAGTCGGCCTTGTCCTAGGGATTTACAATTTAGTGGGTTCTAGGATCGATGCAAGGGTGTTTCTCCTAGGCACCCAATTGGGGTCTTCTTAGAAAAATTTGAGCACCAAAATATGTATAAAAGGAGGCCTCTTCCTCTCATTTTCACATCATGATTTTATTGAACAATCTATTGTGAATTCAAGATATTCAAGTGCAAGAAAACATCCATTGAAGACATTCATCATCAAGCATTCAAGCATTCAAGTCCACTCATGCATGTAAGACATTTCCTTCCATAGATCTAGCTCTTTTCCCCCATTGGAGGCTAAGAAAAGGAGTTTGACATCAAGGAAGGAGATCTACATTCATCAAGTCTTCTCTCTTCTTCAATTCAACATTATGGTGAATTACAACATCTACTACATGAGGTTTTATCCTACATGATTTCCTTTTGGTTTTTGTGCTGAGTCAAAGCTATTGCATCAAAAATCTTGATCACATACTTAGAGACAATTGTATCTACATGGTATGATATATTCCATTGTTTAGATCTAATCTCTTCTACATGATAATTTTACTTTAATTTCGTTTATTTCAATTCAAGGTTAATTCCTATACAGGGGCTTTACCAAGTCAAGCCCCTTCCCACAACCATTTTCCCCTTCTTCTTGTGTGCAGGAATAGATTTTTAGACTTTCAGAACTAGTGGTAGATCCTTCACATATTTCATCAGATTTGGAGTCTCCGAGACTAGGTCGACTTTCTTGGACAAGTTTGACTTTGTTTGACATAGTCCTTTAGATTCAGGATTTTCACTTTCTGGAGTTATAGGTGTCAGGATGTCAGCACCAGAACCATTTCTGATTCTGACAACTCTATGACAGTCAATTCACATTTGAAGATCATTTCCCCTCTCCTAACTTCAAGGTGAGTTCTCCCTTTCTATTTTCCTCTTACGCTTTCTTTCATAGATCGGATTTACATTTACATTTATATATCAAATTTACATATCATTGTCATATTTATCATAAGTAATCACAAAAACCCCACATTGTGTAAATGACGAATTTGCACCCTTACTCTCTTGGTTGTGCTAATTGGATTCACTTTGTTGGGAGTTTTGTATTCTAATATATGTGAAACTTGGTGGTCTACCATCGATTACTATTTTCCACATTACAAACACAACCGAGGCAAAGTCAACCACACCCAAGATGAAAAGGAAAACCTTCATTGTTCTAGGATCCTAAAAATAGGAACATCTTCCAAGAACCACAACCACCACAAGTTTGGGGAAGGAAGGGAATCAAACCCCAACCTCCTGCCACACAATAAAACCATCCTTCTCACAACTTCGTCAACCCCATCAACAAGTAATAGGGTAAAAATAGTCCCAGCCACAAGGTCTAGCAAACCACAAACCTGTTCAACTCTCAAAAAAATTGGAGAGTCATCACATCTCGTATCACACCTAAGTAAAAAGAAGCCACCCAAAAAGGGGGTATCCCAAATCCATCATGTACAAACAACAAAACTACAGATAGAGAAAACAACAAATCTTAGATCAAAATAGGGCTTCAGCCAATCCCTCACAAGAGAGACACCAACACCTAGATCCTTCACAAGCAGTGAGCAACCCATGTTGCCAGCATGGACAAGCCAAATATGCCCATGCACATAGAACAATGTAGCATAATCACCCAACACATCACGAACCATCATAATCATCCCCTCTAGAGACCAATGTATGCCCATTCATAGTGAACAACCGACAAAAGCCTACAAAAAATGGTCGAAAAACAAAACAAACAAAACCATTGGGGCCAAAAGAATCTCAAACCCACACACTCCACCAATGTCCACAACCAAGGGCAATGCCATCGAAACACCGACCATGCAGGAGTTGCTTGGATCATCGTCATAATCTACATTCTCTCCTTCTGCAAGCTCAGAGTTTGAATTTCTTCCCCCACTCTTCTTCCTGCTCATGGCTCTTTTCCACAAAATCTACAAAAATGTTGTTTACAAACACGTTGAGGAGATTATTGAATCAATAGAATTAAGTTCTCCTAGATGAAATGTATTTTTTTCAGCCCCAAGTCAACCTATTCTTAAAATGATTATTCCTTGTCATTACATGCCTTTGTTTTATATATTGAATTAATTGATAGCAATAAAAAAAATGAACTTTTTAATTTTAATTTTGGATTTAATCCTAAATACCTTAACATAGAGCCAAAATAATCTTCCATAATATTAAAAATAAATTGAACAAAGAATTTAAAAAATAAAATAGAATAACTATAAAATAAAATAAAAAATGATTGAAAACCACTACTCTTGAAAGAATCTTTTCCGAAAACAAAAAGATTAAAAGATACAATAATGTCCTATTCCAAACTCTTTTTCCTATGCACTCGCAAAACCAACAACTTCAAGTAAAATAATTAGAATAGAGTTTGATTAAGTGCTTTGATTATATTATCTCATGACATAAAAGTGTGGTTAATTTGCATCATGATTATATATTTAATATGTTTTATTTCTCACGAGGAAGTTGCTTTCAATGTGATAAAAAAATGTACGCTTTGTTTCCAATGACAATAATTGGATGGTGATATGATTATATTTAATTGATTAAAACCAATAATAACGATGACAATATTTTATTAATTCTATTAAACTTTAATATATAAATTAACTTCAACCCCTTAATCCTTATTCGAATTTTAACGTAGTGCAAAAATCTTGATTTTAGCATAGGATACTTTGTGCTTTGGAACTATGCGGGGACATTATTCGCTGTCTTATGTCACTTTACCGATAAAACATTTCTCCATCTGTCGTTATACAAATTCCAAAGAATACGAAGCCCGTGGCCTACTATTATTATTATTATTATTATTATTCAGAGTTTGACACATTCCAACCATGGGAGTAAAACTCAAATTGAATAGGAAATGTGGGCTGTCATTGCTGCGGGGCCTGTTTTTTTGTTTGAACGATTGTCCTTTATCAACATAGTATTCAATGAATCAAGTATGAAAAAGGTAGTGTAGATGGCTAAAATCCTAGGAAAATACATAGTGACATTAAGGCAACTCATTAATATAGATGTCCAAAAAAATCATGTTGCCTCTAGTATAATATTGAAACTCTTATTTTTCAATATTTAAGTGTTTCTATTTCTCTCTTCTTCTTCTTCTTCTTCTTTTCCTCTTTTTTTTTTTTTTTGTTTGTTTGTTTGTATGGAGGAGTAGAGCTTTGAGATTTTTTTTTCCAAGAAAATATGATGTTGGCTTCATGGAAAGGAAGGTGACTTGAACTTTCATAAGGAAAGTTATTTCTACAATCTTAATTTTTATGACGTCCTTTTTTAAAATACCATAAAAAGTAGCAATAATTTAGGAAAGATAATGAGGATTATTTTGTGGTAAGACAATACATTAAACAAAATATTACTATTAGGAGGATGAAAGATGATATGCATTTGAAAGGAAGGTTGATGTGTATGACTACAACATAATGCTCTACACAATAAAACTATTAGAGAAAAATGATTTGTGGTCTCTACAGAAGGCACAATATAAAATACTTGAAGATTCTTGAAAGGGAGTATTTGGAATCAAATGATCCAACTCAAATGTTGACAATATCAAGCCCTCAAGAGGATCATATACATGGAATTCTAGAATACAATGCAATAACATTATTACTCATCTTGTGACTTGGTAAATCAAAGATGAAAAATCCTCAATGGCTATCCAATTCTCATTTTATAAAAGTGTTTTGAGTGAAGAAACAATATTCGTCACTAGAACCTAGGGATACAAAGTGAGGGACTACATCACACTAAGAAGTTCCTTGAGTATTTTACAGTGAATATTAAAATATTTATAAATGTTTGACATCCTTGATGAGTAGATATAAATCTTGAAGGAAGATTTATCAAATAGGAAGGTCTTTACTAAGGAGGAACAAGATATGCATGAATGGAGTTGCTCCAAATCAAAAGCTACATAGTCAAATTAGTATACAAAATGGTGGATTCTTCTAAGATTGAGGTTGATTGGCTTGCACAATAACAAATGAAGCAAGTTTGTATGAAGTTGGGCTCATTCATTTAGTTGTCATGTATGCCTATATTCAAACATTCTCATGCATTTATCTACATCTTATCAAAATTTACACATTCCCTCATATTGATTAAATTTATTACTCCATCCATGATTAAGATTCACTCCTTGCACAAAAGTTTATTATTTTTGTCATCTTGCATCAATGTTGTGAGTGTGGGGTTGATCTTGCATCCATGAATATGACCTCCAAATTTCTAAAATTTAAATTCCATGGAATCTCACCCATTCTACTAAGCCTTGCTCATTCTACTAAGCACTATGAGATGCCTAAATACATATTTTTGCAAATTATTATTAAGGCTTTGTTGGAATAAGAAACAATTGAAAAGACAAAATAACATTCCCAAGTGAGTAAAATAGATGCACTTTAATAGTATGCCTATCATATAATGAAGAGTGTGTTGTACATGGTATATCTCTTTTCCCTCCTATGAGAGGGGCATTTCTTGTACATTTTCATTGTATGATATACTTTTGGACATGAGTTTGTTTCCCATAGTGTTTTCCACCCTTTCTCCACTTTATGAGAGATTGCACTATGTATGGGTACCTAACATGACTAGTAGCTAAGACCCATCTTCAACATTGTATACAATAATCCCTAAGTATACTCAAAGGGGGTGCTAGTGTAAATAAGGTAATTAAACAATTAGTTAGGACATCTCATTTCTAGGATTGACCTATTCACACTTAGCTTAAATCTACTTAGGCTATTTTATATTTTTGTATCACATCATGTAGTCAAGACATATGTACTCATATATTGAAACACCTATTGCATGCATACTTGTCACTTGCTCGTACACTTGTTAAGTGAGCTCACAAGTGTTGCACCTTTGCAGTAGTAGTTAAAATTTCACTCATACCTTCTCACCTCCTCTACCTTGCCTATCTATGCAATGATCATTATATTTACACATTATTCAATTATATGCTAGACATGCTATATGCATCTATTTTTTAACTTGTAAAAGGTTTTTTTGTTCTTTTAGATCTTGGTTGATTCTAACATTTGTATTTAAAGACATTAATTTGTATACATTTCACATTGTCTTACATTCAAACATTCTCTCTAATCTTAAGGAGTAATAGTTAGAAAAATATTTTAAATCAGTACACTAAAAAGAATCCTAATTGGCATATTCATCCTAAGAGCATTTGAAAGGTTGAAATTTATTTTGATTTGCATGACCATGAAGTTTATCTTTTTTTAAGTTTTGACCTAGGAGAATGTGAATTCTAAATTTTTAATAATTCTCTATAGGTATTTTATAGACCCCATAGATGCGGGAAAAAGAGTTGATTGATAAGTAGGAGATATTTTCCACAAGTCAAATTGTCATATTGTTTTTTATTTAAAAAGAAACCAAACCAAGGGGGCTGACCCAAAGAAAACACAACTAGCACGAGAAGTGCAGACTACCAACACACTACCAGAGTCAGCAAACCCTCAGCCAATCCCTTTTTTTGGAAATCAAAAACTAAAAACAACAAGCCCCAACTTCACCATGAAGTTGGTAACCAGACTGTTAAAACCAACAGACCCCAACTTCACCATGAAGTTGGTAACCAAACTGTGCAAGTTAGTACCAGCAGAGTTTAAACCAAAATCAGAGTAGTAAATGTAGGATTTGAGAGATACAAATTCACAGAATGCCAAGAATACCTGCATGCAAATAACCTGTTACAGGAGAGAAGCAGAAAGAAGCAAAAGGCAGAACTCAGAAGTTACTCAAAAATGAGAGCAAAATTATGATCCGAGTTGATTGAAAAAAAGATTTACAAGGTTCAACCTATAAAGGTGAACAAAACCCTAAAGCCTAAAAAAGCTAGGTTGCACATTATAATTAATAAAGATATTAATTATAATGCACCTAAGAGATAGCTTAAGAAAACAGAGTAATAAATAACTTAATTAATTAAACCGAAGTGATTTAATTAATAAGTGTAAAATATAATTACTCTAACAGTAAACATCTGTAACACAGTCAGAAGAGTTAAACATAGAAACAAAGAGGCCCAGAGTGGCCCACCAATGAAACCTGCCAAAAAAGCCGCGCATCAAAAAAGAACAAAAAACTACTTGGGGTTATTACCCCCTCCACTAAGAATCAGCTTGAGCCAGTCTTCCGCAATAAACTGGAAGAGTTTCCCATCATTGTGATTCTCCCCCGGGGTAACCGCTTTTTCCATGTGCAGCAATTGGAGGGTAGTTGCCGCCGAATGCATGACTTTGACCGCAAACCCAGCAATTTTTTTGAAACTTTCCCCTAAATCCTTGATTTCCTCCTTGACCTCCCGAAGATCCTTTTTGGAGACAGAATCTAGGAAGGAGGTCTACAACCGCTTCACATCCTTCTGCAATTGAACAATTTTTCCCACAACTTCAATCTTACTCTCAGCCTCCACCTTGCTTTCCTTCAGGACCTCCTTCTTGTTACCAACAATTTCCTTCTTAGTATCTATCTCCACCTGGTGGCTGGGCAGGGAGGTAGCCGTGAGCGGCGACTCCAATTTCTTACCCTCAAAAATTTTCTTATTGGACAGGTCAATGGTGGGTAATTTGAAGCTAACAAAAATCTGGGAAGAGTCATGGCTCTTCTCGGCCCCCTCTAAGGACTAGGAAACCTTGTTTTTATCATGGCTACTCTCCTTCTTTACTTTTTTCTTTTTCTTAATCTCCCCAATGCTTTCCTTCTTCTTTTCCCCCTCCTCCTCTGAGTCTCCATCTTCCTCATCTTTTTCCAGGTACCTCTTCCTTACAGCTTTCTGCTTGTACCTAGTATTAGAGGTGATTCTATGGGACCTTCGCCTACTATCGTTGTCATCTTCCTCCTCCTTCGAATACATATTGATTTGGGCTCCACCCGCCAGACCCTCTTTATCAATCTTGGCCTTATTACGCACAGGGGTTTTGGAGGATGAAGTTGGGTTAGACTGAGAACCCATTAACTCTCTAGGAGAATTCTCAGAGGTAGAGTTAACATCTTGCATCGTGATAGTCCTTGGTGGGCATAAAGCAAGGTGAAAATTGAATAGGCATAAAATTAAGCCCTGATGGAGAATGCAGTAATTCTTCCTAGCCTTTTTTTCTCTCTAACATCCATAACCGAGGCCTCGAGAGAGTGCAATAGGTAGAAGGGGAAGGAAATGACATCATTGTAGCGGAAGTGGTTGAGCAGAGGGAAGTGGTCATTATAGCAAGTGCCAAACCGACCTTCCAAAGTAATGTACTTTATCAAAATGAGACATACCTCATTCCAGGGATTGGGCAGCACCTCCCATTTGAAACCCCCATGAATGCGAACCGGCTCCTTTATTTTTTTGTAAAATCTCTTCATACTAGTGTCATCTCTATTCTTTGTTACCTTCTTCTATTTTCTCCCATCAGTGGAAATCCTCGTGGCGTGGGCAATGACCTCTTCATTTATTTCAAAAGTTATGTCATTGATGGTCACCTTGCGGTCCGTCCAAGAATTCACCAACTGCATCGAGATGAGTTCATCACTTCCCTCCATGGCTTCCATATAGGGATAAAACCCACCCTCCTTCAAGCAAGTAACAACGAAAGGGTTTTTGAGGAAACCATCCTCAATTTTTGAGGGCTCCACGCAGACCATATCACCACCCATATCCAAAATATGCTTAGAAAGCTCCTCCACTTGAATCTCCAAAGACATCCCACCCGTTCTACCACCACCCATATCAGCCTTCACCAGAGCCCAGAAAAAAACACAGAGAGTACAGAAAAGATAATTGGCCAAACGATTGACAGATAACTAGTTGGGGAGAAATTCCAATAATGATTTTAACCAAGCGGGTACAAGTCACATGGATGACCGAGATGAAAGCAAAGTCGTGGCTGAAATTGTCATATTGCTACCAAGATTCAGCTGTGTAGTTTTTCAGCCAAACTCATTGATGTTTTATGAGTAGTGGTTGACAATAACCCATCTCTCATGAGAATGAATGAAACACTTAGCACTCATTGCATCTAGCTAATGCTCACAGAGGTGAAGCACTATGACTTCTCGAGAGGTCACCCATCCCAGTACTACTCCATCTCAAGTGTGCTTAACCACAAACTTTCCTCCAAGGTTAAGCAAGCAAAGTGGGCTTAACCTTGGAGGAAACTCTAGGGTTAACGATGCTTGAGCTGGAGTAGTACTAGGATAGGTGACCTCCTGGAAAGTCCCAGTGCTTCACCTATGTGAGCATCACCTAGATGCAATGAGTGCTAAGTGTTCCATTCATTCTTGTAAGAGATGGGTTATTGTGAATCACTACTCATGAAACATCAGTCAATGAGTTTGACTCAAAAACTAGATAGTTGAATTCTGATAACAATATCACAAAATAGTAGATACAAATGTATTTAAATTTTAGTGAATTAGAAAACATATGCATAAAATTGTAGTTAAACAATTTATATGCCAAAAGAATAACTATAAATGCAAGGAAAACTTGAATGTATAGACTCTGCCTCTTATAGACCACATCCCTTGTACAAAATCTAAGGTGACATAGTAGAGATGTACAATTCCCAAACCTAAGGCAATTCAAAAATGTAATGTTTACCATAAATATTCTTCTTCAAACATCAACCTAAATTCTATTGTCCACTTTACATCTACTTTCTTAAAATAATGTTTAATTCAAAAGTTCACATTCCTACAAGACCAACAATAATTAGCCTAAGTTAATAGGTCCAAGTTAATCAAACAAAGTATGAAATCGATTGCTCATGAATGACTCTTGAATTGATAGAATGGAAAGAGTGGTTCATTAGAACTTTGTCTCACTTTGAAGTAGACAACTCAATTATAGAATAGACAACTCAATTATAGAGGTAGGGCAGAAGAAACCCTACAAACTATTCTGAAAATGTAATCTAATTTTTAATTATGAATCACTTTTGACCAATAAATATGGAATATTTTTAAACATTTTTTAATATATAAAATAAAATAATTGTGAATTATTATAATAGTGAAATAAAGTACCATACTCGGAAACCCATAGTTTACCCCTACTTGTGGGGCTTGGGCTGCTTTGGTTTTCACATCTTCAAAGTACCCTAAGATACTTAACGTGCTTTGGAAAAGAGTTCCCTTGTCTATGTGTGTCTACCGTGATTACGTTATCATGATCTTTGATGTTTTCGAAGAGGTAAAAAAATCAACTAAAGTAGCTCTCGTATAACATTCAAACTGATTATTAAATGTTATCTACAACCTTGGATACCAAAGAAGAAAATGATGTGTAGAAAAAAGGGCACATATACATCATCTAGGAGATTTTCATATGATTTATACCTTTCTTTTTCTCAAGTAATGCGTTTGATTCAGTCAAGTGCTAGCGAATGCCTTCTTAATTTAATATCTTTTTGTTCCTACCGACTAGGAGAATTTTATGTCACTATGGGTTATAAAACTCTACTTGAATTAATTTAAACTCGTTCTTTCAAGTGGTGTGATTTTTTATGAAGCAAGATTTAATTTTAGTGCAATTTATGAGCTATTTAATTAATTAAAGATCATTAAACAATTCAAATTGATTTTTTTTTTAAATTATAAAATAAAAATTAATTTGAAATATATTTATATTTTGTATATAATTTTTTGTTATGCTGATGAATTATTTTAAATCAATAAATTTAGAATATTGTTTAGTTTTAAAAAATGTGAATAAGTGGTAGGATATATAATGTTTATTTGATTTAAAAATTGATAGTAATTAAAGTTGTTGGTAAAAACTATTTATTTATTCTTTACAATTGATAGTAATTGAAGTTGTGGATGAAAATTATTTTTTGTTCTTATTTCTTGCAATTGTTTTTTTATGTATTTTTTTTTTGTTTTGTTTCAATAATTTAAAAAAAAAAAAATTCAATTAGTTAGGTGAAATATAAGAGTATCTTTTTCTTAGTTGGTAAGGTCATAAATTTGGACAAAGTATTTATTTTAAGAAAATTTTATTCCTACTAAGTTTTTTAAAATTACAAGCATACTAGAATGAACTTTTATTAATTGTATTGACCTAACATTACACTAGACATTATCATAAAAAATAAAATAAAAAATAAAGGAAAATAACACATATTAATTAAATATCTCACACAAATTAATATATTTCCATTCAATAAACAATCTAATCTAGGATTGATAAATTTAATGAGATAACGACAATTTTTCTTATGCAAGGGAGAATAATATGCCTCAGGCAAATATTTTAAGTATATTAATTGGCCTATAATGAATGTTAACCTAGCATAAGGAGCTAGGATTGATTAATGTGGTGAAATAAATATATAGAATTTAAATAACTAAAATAATAATGCTTAGCCATATTGTAAATGAGGATCTTGGTGAGTCTGATGTTACTAAGTAATTTTCTAATATGCTAACAAATTGAGACACGTTAGACAAATGTCTCGAGAAAATTTACCATCCCTTTTCCCAATTCAATTCCATGACAACACAATTGTCTTCTACAACTATGAATATGAATCTTGGCATGGATGTGAATTTAAACTTCATCGATTTTAATGCCATGATCATGTTCACCTTGATCTCTACAATCTACATTCAAGAGTGAGGTGTCTATAAACATCATTTAGGATTTTGCTAGTTTAAGATGATTTTTGTTGGGCAAAGCCTTGCTATTGAGTCAATAACATAGAGCAATGATAATGTACAACAACATAATACAATATGCAATATATATAGAATGATGTTGTAACAATGCCCAAATCTTATAGTTAGATGATTTTTCTAGATGTACTTCCAAGATGATCATAAAGAATTAAATGTTCTTATTTTATTTTATACAACACAATAGCATGTAATTTGGAATATGTTATGTTTTAGTTGTCCCATAAAAACTTATTAGAAATGAGGATCTATGTGTTCATAGACCTAACCTAGTAAATTTAATTCAAGTAGATAAGATAAATTTATTAATGTCCAACAAGAGACCAACAAGGGTCTAAGGGACTGGAAAGGTACATCAAAAGGAACAGCAAACCAACAGACCACCAAATAGTGGCCGGGAAAATAACCAAGAGCGAAAAAAGAAAGAAGAGAACAAGAAACAACATGCAAGAAGAACAGACACAAGAGAAGGACTAAGGATCATTTTTAGGTAGAAAGAAATCCAACATTGAAGGATAATGATCTAGATGAACAGGAACCCTGGGTCGTCGTTGTGAGCTGCTAGAGACGTGTCGCTGACGGGTAAAGGTGTTGCGGGGTCTCACAGATCTAGAGTGGCTGGTGATGGAGGCAATATGAGGCCGCTTCACCCCCCGTAAAGGAGACGAGGGCGAGAAGAAGGTCATAATGAACTGATCAAAAATCTGTCTCTGGGGGAAAAGAAGTTGTAGAGTATGCTCGCAGAGCTGTACGGTCTCACGGAGATAAAGTGTCAGGCATCTCTGGTCAATGTAGCTGAAGAAAGCAGTCAAGGAACTGTACCCTCTGAATAAGAAATAGAATTTCCCTCTAATCTCATAGTAAGTAGGACAATGGAAGATGAAGTGTGTCTCAGTCTCAATCTCGGCCAAGGTGCATAACCTGCAAATCCGATCATCTCTGTCAATGTGATGGTCTGTCTGGGCCCGAAGGCGGTGAGATCCAACCCTGAAAGATCCCAACATGATGCGAAGGGCATGGCACCAACGCTGAGATAAGTATCGAGGATGAACAATAATCCCATCCTGAATGTCTAAAAAGTTCTCAGCATAAAAATCCATCCTCGGGCGCGGACCCCCACATGGGTTGATCCAGGTCGTGGTGAGATGCTGCCTGTATATGTCAAGTCTGACATGTCTGTTCAACTCCTGTCTGGAAGGGAGGAGGTGAGTCAGAGCGTCAAGCAAGAACTGATAGGGGGAGGTTATCAATGTCAATACCGATGGAACCTAAAAGGGATGAGGCCTGGGCATACAACCAACAGGCTCTAGGGGAGGGGTCTGACTTGGCAAGATCAGCCACTGAAGAGCAATAGGCCAGGTAGGATTATCTGGTGTGACCATCATTGGAGTCTGTAAAACAACAGAGGCGGTGAATAAACCAAACCAGATCAAAGATGGCCCCCAATCTAAAGGGATGAGCCCCAAACTCAGCCAGAATGATGCTATAAGAGGTGGACTGATGACATCTGATGATACGTTGGAGGAAGATAGTCTAAACATGCTCAATAGAGGCCCAATCAGAATCCAGAAGGGATGACCCCCAAACAATAGAGCCATAAAGTACCGTAGGTCTCACCAAGGAATCCAAGAGGGACAAAATGGACACAGTGTCCTGAAAATGATGTCTGAAATATTGTCTCTCCAACATGGCAAGGGAACCCACCCCTTTACTGATCCTAAGCAGAATGGTGGGTCTCAGGCTGAAGCGAGGACCTGAGAACTTGACCCCAAGGTAGGTGTAAGAAGAAGTAATCTCAATCTCCAATCCCTGATAGTAGAAATGAAGATGTGAGGTCTTTAGGTAGTTGAAGATCATCACCCGTGTCTTACCGAGATTCACCACCAGCTGTCTCGAATCACAAAAAGAGGCCAAGCTATCAAGAAGTCTCTGGAGACTTTCCAATGAGGAGGCAAGGAGAATCACATCGTCAGCGAAGAGGAGAATGGAGATAAGAACCTGGTGTAGGTAGCAACCATCACCCAGAAGTGAGGAATCTCTAAGAAAATCCTCGAGCTCGTCAATGTAGATGCCGAACAAGGTGGAGGAAAGGGGGCACCCCTGTTTCACTGCAATAGTGCTCTAGATAGGGTCAAAGAAACCCTCAGGAGTCCTGAACTTGCCCTCAACACGCTTGTAAAGTCTCATAATAGCTGTCAAAAAAGTCTTAGAAATCCTGATATCTCTAAGTCTCTCGAAGAGGGCCACCCAAGGGACGGTATCGAACGCCTTACGAAAGTCAATGAAGCAGCAATAGACTTTTGCAGAATGATGGCGAGCCTCCTCAATAATCGCCCGTAAAGTCAAGATGTGGTCCATGGTTTGGTAATCTGCCCGAAAGTCGGCTTAACCTCTAGCCCTGCAATCTCTCTTGTCCAATTCCCTATTAAGAATAGTATTCAGTGTTGTTGCGTAGAGTTTGACGAAGGTGTGCCCAATCATGATGGACCTATAATTGTTGGGGTCAGAAACTAACCCAGTCTTGTGAATCAGATAGATTAAGTGTCTCGACCAGGACTTGGGGAAGCTGATGCAAACCACACTATTAAAGAGTGTCGGAAGATAGGAGCTCAACACAGAGATACCGAGCTTGAAGAGCTCAGCCTGAAAATCGTCCTCATCGGTCACCCTGCTACATCTCATGGATCTGACAGCCTCGTAGATGCTGGAAGTGTTAAAGATATGGCAGTGAGGGGGAGGGGTGAGGTGGAGAGATGGTTGGTCAGGGATGTCATAAAGAGTGGAGGTGTGGGAGGCAAGGGATCTAGGATCGATGGTGGAAGGCGGAGCAGGATGCCGAGGGAACATGGTGCGCCAGAAAAGCTTAGGATTCTGAATGAGCGTATCGCAGAGGGATGTGCACTGTGAGGCAATGAAAGCACGTTTCTTCGAGCAAAGAAAGCGACGGTATGAGGAACGAAGGCCAGCGAAGTCGGAAGGGAGAATCTCAAAGGTCAAGCACAAGGAGTGGTGGAAAGCTTTACAGTCATCGTCAAACCACCGGTTCATAGGGCAAGTAATCTAGCGTGTGGATCTGAGGATAGGGCGATGAGGGGTGGAGAGGAAAGTCGCCTCCCAAATAGCTATGAGTAGAAATAACTGAAAATAATGAATAGATTAGGGATAACTTTAAGAAACCCCCCTTAAGAAAAAGATATAAAATCTTGGCAAATATTTCATTTTCTTTTTAAAAAAAAATTAATTCCTATTGGCGAATCTCTCAATTTTTTGGGAAAAAAAATTATTTGTATTGGCGATTTTTTTTTATCATAATTTTTTTTGTAGAAAATATTGGCGAATCTCAAACAATAACAAAAATTTCATTAATGACCATGGCAAATAATTATATTTAAAGAAAAAAGAGTTCTTATAGAAAATTATTAGGCAAACTATGAAAATCTTTGATGGGTTTAAGG
>MU224282.1:248247-262313 GCA_018584345.1 Thuja plicata
TAAATGTGAAAGTAAAGAAAGGAAATGAAATTCAATTTGGATAAGTAATGTAAATATGTTAGCAAATGAATTCATTAAGGGAACCTTAAGGAATGTTAATGTGAAGTAGTAATGATTTAATGTTAGAGAAAAAAAATAAAATTGTTAGTTGCAATTTTTGGTCATAAGACTTGATTCCTTATGGGTTCCCTGGCGGGGACATTACATTAAACTTTTATATTATAAATGTATTTTCACTTGAAAGAAGAAAATAAATAAATTGTAGTCATTATACCAATATTTCTATATATTAACTATCTTATCAAAATATTATCATATATTAACTATCTTATCACAATAAAGAGTTATATCTAAATATGAAGTTTTAACTTTTTGTTTTTTCCTTGCTACAATGGGCATGGTAGTAAAAGTGACATGTGGTTCAACATTAGTTTGGAAGTATTGCAAAACTTGAGCCACTAGTTGTTCAAAGAATTGATTAGGTGCTTTGGAAGGGAGCAAAACCACTACAACATAATATCCTTGAGGGACCATGTGAAAAGTTTCACTAATAAACCATCCTAAAAAGGGAAATGACCACATAATGTAGTGAAGGAAGATGGTGTGTTCATGGGCCTCTCTTATCACTATATTTCTCAAATATTAACATATTGAATCTTGTTGGTAGAGGAGTATCAGGAATATAGAATGATAAAGAACTTCTTATATTGTATGAATGAATTAGTAGTTGTTGAAGTAGTGGCAATGGAAGTAAGTTGATATTGTAGTTGGCCAACATTTTTATACTAACTGGTTTATAATAGAGGTTGTTGTGCTCATGAATGTGCCAATTATAAGTATTGTGGGAGATGTGAAATCATGGAAAGTGGAAGATGATAGGCAAAAAATGAGGTGGGCTATGAAATAGATTTAGTGTAACTTAATAAAAAAATTAGTTAGGTCTACATGTTAATCTAGAGGGATAAACTTGAGAAAGACATAGTGATTACTGCACAAGGGCTATAAGAAAAAAAAAACATTTATTCAAACTACTATGGAAATTTTAAATGTTCCCAAAATTGTTACAAGAACTATATAAGTTGTTGAAACTATACAAACTATTCGCCAAATTGACCCATTTGCACTCGGTCATTACAAGAGTGAATGAACAAACACCTTACAAACCAACTTTAAACAAATCCAAAATGTTCCTTAGGGATTTTAACCCTAAGTTCTCTAGGTGTTCCTGCACCACCTAGACATAGCTAAAACATGATGTATAGAACCAACCCTGAGGTTTTCAACAATAAATGATCCAAAACAAAGGAACGATACCAAAAACGTAGAAACTGCTAGCTGAAACAAACTAAGAACAAACTGAAAGGAAATCTTTCTGGTTTATGCAAGATTTACAAGTAACCCAAGATTTTATCGCATTAGACGCTTGGGTTTATTAAAAAGTAAGTCTCTCACTTTGAATCTATAGAATAAATCCACAACTGATCATAATATTTCATCTTAACCTTTGGCTTCCCAACCCTCATGGTTAAGAAAATGAACCCGTACACAAAAACTTTCTGATCTTATATCCACATCCTCTGAACTGAAATAGACCAGCGAAAAAATCCCCAAGAAGAACCAAATACATCAGCAACAAAAATAAGCACAAGATCTGCACTTCTCTTCACAAACCCTCTTATCACCATCCACTTATCTTTATCCTCGTCACACATCTAGACATTTTCTATCATCAGTCCATCAACAGAAATAAGCACAAGATTTGCAGTCCTCTTCACAAACCCTCTTATCACCAGCCACTTATCTTTATCCTCGTCACACATCTAAACATTTTCTATCGTCAGTCCATCCCTACTATCATTTTTCCCTTAACCGGGTTTCTACACAAGAAATCACAATATTATGATATTGTGAATGTATCCTTTATATTTCAGTTTATTGTTCTTGATTTATGGTTAAAAAATCTGATCACCAAAATTAAAAATAACAGAACACTGATTCACCCCCTCTCAGTGTTCCTTAATACCAACATGTTGTCCCCTCCTCATTTTGTAGGTCCCAGAGTTATGGGTTTGTAATATTGCAGAAAAGATCTCCCAAGAGTTGCTAATTCTATTTATTCCTATACAAATCACATTATTTTCTACAAATGCAAATCATCATACATCGAGCTTTCTTTGATGTGTTTTGAAATCGGTGAAGGAACACCCAGATTTAACAACAACATTGGCTTCTTTTAATTGCCCGCGGGTTCCATTTCTTCATTGAGCCACGTGTCTCACCCACGAAGATTTTAAAAAGAAAGAGGAAATATCTTGCAAGGAATCCCGCTAGTGCAACACATGTCAAGTGCAGGGTTGGAGAGAAAGGTCATCATCGTCTATTCAAACGAACATCGTAGCATAAAATTGATCAGTTAGACTTTATACATGTGTTTACTAAAGATGTTTTTGCAATGTTGACGTGCCTGGCAACGATAATTTCTATGATTTTAACTATCATTACGACTCCCTGGGATTGCTTTGGAAGCATGCATAAATATACGGTGGAATATTTTTTTTGGTAGAGAATTTTCTACTTAGGGGGAGGCAGTTCTAGTTTATGGGTTCGATTCAATAGAGACTAATACTATGACAAGAGACTATTCTTTTCAATAATACTTTGAGATATTTACTTAGACTTTATTTTCTTGGAAGTTTGTCATTTTGAAAATTTGATTGTGCTCTTTTAAGCCTTTTTGTTTTTGAGTTGATAATGAATATAGTGCAATACTATGTCAATTGAATGATAGTCATCTTTGTTGGACTCTAATGATTCTATTTATGAACCTGTCTTAGAATTAGATCATGTTACATATTCTTTCAATTGAAGATATTTAAATATTTGGGGTTATGTCATGTTTGTGGTAATATTGAAAATGAATAGATGAATAAGAATGTTAATGAATGTACCTATTGTCTTAGTGACTTCTGTGAATATACCCATGAAATGATATAAATGTTATAGTTCGTGTCTGAGATCTAACTATTCCATTCTCATTTTGAAAATGAAGGGATTGTAGCACATTAATGTTTATTGTGATATGATTAAATTATGTTCTAATATATGTGATTGGATCTAGTTTATTACAAAATCAATTTTGAGCTACACTGTGAAATCTTTTGATGCATCACCTTAGTATAGTTTGAATTCAGCATCCTTTCCCCTTTTCCAAATATCCTATTTATGAAGAGTCATCTTCTCAGTCCTGGAAGTTGTTCAATGGTAGCAATTTAGTCCCACACCATTTAAACTTCCCATAAAATTTGTTACCTTTCTAGGTTGCAAAATTCAAGATCTATAATAGCAATAGAAAGTACAAGACAAATGAAATCCATATTGGCCATAGGGTCAAATGATTCAAATTATCCAACCTCTTGGATACAAGATGAGACTTGCGCTTATTAATATAACCATTAACTCTAAACTTGGCATGATGCACCCACTTGCATTGAACTAGCTTTCTTCCCTTAGGAAGAGGAACAAGATCCCAAGTATGATTCTTCATCAAAGAAGAATACTCCTTAGCCATAGAACTATCTCACTTTAGAACACCTAGGGAACATAAAGACTTCTGAGGATTAATAGAAACTTCATGACTCAATAGAGTGAAACTTGATGTTTGGGAAAGAGTGTGGTGAGTATTTATGGGATCACTTGTAAGAGGACCAACATCATCAAGAACTATAAGAGGTCATAAAGGATGACTGGGTGCAAGTGAAGAAGTAGGATAGTATTGGAGTGGTGTCAACAACAAGATCAATACCATCATCATCATGAATATGAACATTATAAACATGAACAACATTGATAGGAATAACATCATCATCATCCTCTTAAAGAAAAACATCCTTGGAAGAAGAGATCGAAGAATGGAGGGAGATGCTTATGACGAAGAATCCTTTAGAGTGAAAGACTCATAAAAAAGAATATCTAAAAAAAATAAAAAAAATACCTCTCAATTGTCAGGATAAAACAATCAACAACTCGTCACATCCTCACAATAGCCAACAAAGATAAACCACTAACTCTTCTTTTGCATTACCTTGCACATACCATTTGGAATGAATGTCCATGCATCACTACCAAGTACTTTAAATTAGGAAACTTTGGGCTTGAATGAGACCAAGCCTCTTGAGGAAATTGCATTCACAAGCTTTGACAATAATGCATTTATGCTTGCGATGAGAACATACACTTCATACATAAGCTAGGTACTGCATTGCTTAACTATCAACAAATGTCTAGTTGCCAAGCGGTTAACATTGTTAAAAAAGATCCCCGTAACATTTTCTTCACCCTCTTTTCTATTAGATTTTTTTAAAAGATTTTCCAAGAAAATGAAATACTAGAAAAATATAGAATGTCCAATAACAAGCTAAATCAATCATCATTTTTAAAGAGTGGTAAAAAAAATAGAAATAACAAACCTTAGCATAAATCTATAATTATTTATTCTACACACCAAATAGAATTAATACTATTTGATTGAAATGAAAACATTAATCCCTGCCTATATATATAAGACCAATAAAAATAAAAAATAAAAAATAAAAAAATCTGTACAATTGAATTCTATGAAAAAAACAACCACCTATTGAAAGGTGTTCACATTACACAGTACAAATCCTTCACGTGTCTTTTTAAACACCGTCTTAAACATTCAGATGTTGACATTAGGCATTACAAAATCCTTTCTTTAAAACCCAGTCTTTTTTAATCTTCCCTACAATCTGCCCTGTAATTTGGATAAACTGTAGTTTTTCTTTTTCATTTTGCTTTCTGTTATCAGAAGAACTATTGTTGGCGATGGCTAGCTGGGTTTTTCAATGGTCTTCAGAAAAGTGGCGTTTTCAAGTTCTAACCGCTGTCTTCGCCATTCTAAAAGCCCAAATCCGCCATTAAAACAGTGGAGTTGGAGAGTTGAGACTCGCGAGAAAATGGCATTAAAATTCTCGTTTTGGACGTAGCGATCAAAATGCTCACAAAACTTCTGTGAAGGCCGCTAAAATGCTATATTTTCGCCATACCATCGCTTATGTGATAGTTTGTTATGCGTTTCTTGCATGCAACAAGCCTCACATTTAATAATTACACTCAATTTTCCACTCTTAAACTCCCTTCCATACATATTTTTACTGGCTGAGGTGTAATACATGTACACAGCATTCTCCAGTTTAATTAGGTTTACCCAATTTTTTTTTTTAAGGGATTTGCACATGTATAAAGCGGGATCATTCCTTTATAAGATTACCCAAAACTCTGAAAAAGAATTGGGTATTTCTTCCACAGCTTCCTTTTGAATCTTTTGGCTTTTAGTTTCAGGGTTTGTCATCCTGTTTGAAGGTTGCAGGAGATTTCTAGAATTTTTTTCAATATGGGCATGGATTCTTTGGATGGTAAAAGGCCATTTCTTCATAGTCAGGTGGTCAAAATAAAAGAAGAAGATCAGCATGTTGGAAAGGAAATTGCTTATAGTCCCAGGCCGAAGTTGACAGTTTCATGTTTTTCCTCTAATGTTTATATAAATGGTTCAGAGCCTTCCTGTAGATCGCCTTTGGGTACAAGAGTCTCCACTGCTCAGCCCATCTCATGGAAACTTTCTACTCCAACAGTTTGATATAGAAAGGGGGGACCTTCAAAGAGTTTGATGCAGAGTGGAGGGACAGGAATTTATCTTTATTTTTGGTAGTATTTTTATTCTCATGTATTCAACCAATGGGTTTTTGCTCTTCAAGAGTTTTCTTTATTGGTAAATTGTCAAGCCGTTTTTTTCAATGTAATTTGTTTAAGATTTTGAGCTTCTCAAATAATATTGGTACTCTGTATTTGTGTCTTCTTTAGAATTGGTTTAGTTATACAGTTGATATGGTTCATTTTGTTTTTATTTTAAGAACATACAGGGTCTCTTCCACTGATTCAAATTATTGTGTAACAGTCCTCTCTGAAACCAATTTTGTCTAGGTACAGCAAAAGTGAGAACAAGTGTATTGATTAATGAAATATAATGAGGAGTGATAATATAAAATGAATTTATTTTTGGGTATTATTGATATAAAGATTTTGTTTTAAGGGGATTTATTTTCAATTGAAACATTCAACAATTTAAACACCACTACTACAATTTAACATCATATTATGTAATATTCATATAAGATTAAATAAGATATTTTATCAAAATTATAATATATTTTAAAAAATTTCCTATTTTTTATTAAAATTTTATAGATATAAGAATGTTATTTAGTAGATGTACAGTTTATTTTTTCTGTGTATAAGGGTCTCCATACGAATACCCTTATGGAGGCTCAGGCTGTTTTATTGGCTGTGGAGCGGGCTGGGCAATTGGAATGGCAAAGGATCATTTGTGAGTCTGATTCCCAGGTTGTGGTGAATTTATTGAACAGGCCGTCTTTGGATAATGTGAGCTGGCAGTTGGCTTTGATTGTTGAACAAATTCTCACTCTATGTGCTTCTCTGGAGCATATTAGTTTTAAGCATATTCCCCGTGAATGGAATGGTGTGGCAGATTGCTTGGCTAAATGGGCTTCTGATCACCGGCATGATTGGGCTATACAGGATTGGGATCAATTACCCCCGGATTTGTTTCATCAATTGGATCATTTGATTGATCTTGATAGGGTTATTTAATGTTCTTGCTTTGTAATGTCTCCTTGATTTAATAAAATTTTTACCCCTTTATGTTGAAGAATGTTATTTAGTTATTATTATTATTTTATAAGAGGAGTAAAAATTTATTAAATACAAAAGAGAGCTACAAAACAAGAACACTTGTGAATTTAACAAAGAACAACAATCAATTACACATTTCTATCCTCCACAATTAATTACTCTAACATATGAGATAAATCTAAAGATAAATGTGCCCTATAAACAACACTACAACTCTGCATTGTACTCATTTGCCCAAACAATTTTCTACTATAATCATATGAAAAAAATAAATCTTAAATTATGTATTATTTGATTATTGTATTGTTCAATTTGATTTTGTTTATCAAATCTCAACTTAAAGAATGTTCTTTGTTTTGGTTATATGTATGTTTTGTATCCTTGCTTATGACCCTCGAATGGAAGCTATTTGAACTAGTGTTGCTCATTGTCTATATGCTCATAGTCAGTGGAAGATAGTTGAGCTAGTGTTGCTCATTGTCTATCTGCTCATAGTCATCTACTGAAAGTGGCTTAAAACATTCTTAAATATAATCTTTGTTTTTTTTCTAGATAAATTAATTGAATGTTAAAGAGGGCTAATCCCTTAATTTTTAATTTTTCCCCATATCACCTCAACTTATATTTTTTTCACTTTGTTTTCTTTCACTCTGTCCTCGTATGTTTCTAGCCCTGTCTTCTTTTTCTAAACCTTTTCTCTAAAACTTTTGACTTTGTTTTTGGATTAGAATAGAAGTTGATGTTCTTCGAAGGATGCTCCCATGCTTGTAGTTGTCTGTGGGCCTCTATGACCGATTATCCTTTAAATTATTACTTCTTTGACCTTTATAATTGGGAGTATCAATTTACCACAATCAATATATTTATCAAAACGAAGGATTTTTGAAAGAAATAAATAAGAGTTTTAAATTATAAACACTGCATCTTTTCATTTTGAAAAGAAAAATAAAACAAGATTTAGAGAATAAATCCCCTTATATAAATTGAGGGTAAATAAATGAATTGTGAGTATTGAGTGACGAAAGGCTAGATTTTAATTAGTCATCTACTGTTGTAGGTAAAAGAATATAGATTTGATGGATGCAAAGAGGTTATGAAGAAAGGAAAACTAGAAGAACAGACTAATAATAAACTGACCAGACACAGTATATTTGTTAGATTGAGAGGCCACATATGGGCCAAGACAGACTGCAACATTTTCTTGTGCCCTCCATGTCCAAGTCAAAGTTATAAATCTGGCTACAGATATCCATTAAATTAGATTTTGGTCATATGTTATGATTGTAAACGCCTTAGCGGACATGTAATCCCAAGAAGGAAGCGTATAGGAGGCCTGGGTGAATTAAGATGTGTGAAAGAAACAATGTCTATGAACTGTTTGACAAAATGTTTCAAAAGAAGTTGCCACTATGTTGTTTTGTAGGAAAAAATCAATTTATGCATCAAAGCGAAAATTCACAAAGAGCTTTTGCAGTGAATGGAAACAAGTTCCGGTGAAGAAACATGTCATCCAAAAGTTTAAACTTTTTGGCTTTACCCCAATTTATGAATGGCATCTCAGTGACAAAGGAAGAACAGATGACTATAAAGGAAAAGAAACATAATACAAGATTAAAATATATTTGAGTTAGTGTGGATGGAATAAAAGAAGGTTGGCAACTTTGGAATTGAACCACCCGGGTTGTTCTGTGGCCAAAGGGAGAATCTAAAGATGGGGAGATTAAAGAATCACACGGATCAGATAATATTACTATTAACATTGGGAAGACGGGTGAGTACAATTAGTGAAGATGATGATATGTGATACATAAGTCATTCACCAAGGTTCAAATCATTAGAGGGACATTTGGACCTGGTTCAACCCTTCCACCGACTCGATTCCTCTGCATGTGGCTGCTTAGCCAAAGGCTACTTGTAATTTAGATGTATGCTTACTCAAATTGTTGTAATCCATTATATAAAGACAATGATACCAATATCTATATATTCTGACATGCTTCCATCTAAAAAAAAACAAAAACAAACATACATTAGAAAAAATGCTTCCATTCCACAAAGTGAATTCCATTAAATGCTTCCAATAATGACCCATTAAATCCTAAGGAATTTAAGTATATATTTTTTTTAATAGCTAGTAGTTCTAAAAGGTTAATGTGACAGGGAAAAGTGATAGAAGGAAAAAAAATAAAAAAAATAAAAAAATAAAAAAAATAAAAAATGCTTTAGGATTACATAGATAATATCCCAGACATAGATTTAAGTATGTATTTTTAGCTGCTAATAGTTCTAAAAGGTCAATGTGACAGGGAAAGTGAAAAGTGAAAGAAGGCAAAAATGCTTTAGGATTACATAGATAATATTCAAGACACACATGAAACATTTCAAATCACAAGATAATACTTAAAGACAAATTGCAATTACTATTTACCTTATTTATAGGCCTACTCTAAGGCCACAGGGAGATTGGTAGGAGGTAAAATGGTGCAAGGCTAAAAAATTTTGTCATCAAACAGGGCATATTGAAGGCAGAATGTAAAAGGGTTGAACAAGATATGTTTCAACAGGCTTGTCAAGCTATACCATAGAAGATGTAAGGGATGAAATTATCTTATGCAACCGAACAGTAAATGGGGCGGAGTGGGCAATTTAGTGAAGTTACTAATGATTATCTATTTATTTAAATCAAAGGCACGGATAAATGTTTTGACATTTTTTTTTTATAGATAAAGTAGCAAGAGGGTGCAATCAATAGGATTAAACCAGAGTACTTAAAACGAGCAGTAGCATGTATAGTATCAGTTATAAGCCACACATGGCTACACAAAAAAATATAAAAACTAACATTAATCCGAACCGCAATACAGGGGATCCGAGGGCCAAGCCTAGCCAAAATTAACCAACACATGGACACCAGAGATTAGTTCTTCCCACCCAATTGTTTAGACAGCAGGGTCCTAACCCACTCCTCTTGCAGAAACAGGAACAGATCTTTGTTGTTCTCGTCCGCTTCCAGCCTGCCGCTCGCTAGCTTTTCTTGCACATGACAGAGGGTCGTAGCCGAAGCATGCATGACCTTCAAGGCAAATTTGTTGGTCCTCATGCAATGGTTCATCAGATCCTGCATATTCTTCTTAATCTCTGCAATATCCTTGTCCAAATTCGAGAACCTCCTTTTGAGGGTGCCTTTAAATTTGTTTTTGTCCTCCAGGGCCGCGGTATGGGGCTTATCCTGGGGATCCTGAGGAGGACTCAGGGACGGGGTAGGGTTATTGGGGGTTTCCATGGTTTGCTGGAGGTTGGGCAGAGGAGTGTTACCAGCCCTAGGGGGACTCATATAGCCATCTGAGGAACCTTTCTTGGACCAAATAAAACATTTATTTCAAACACTGAAGTATAGAAATTGTTTGAAATTAAGGAGGGGATAGAATGCTTCAAGAAAAATGGAGGTATAAGGAGGTGAATGTGAAAGGTCATTTTTAGAAAAATTAAAATCTCTATTTTGTAAGAGGGAAGGATTGTTTGCTTTCCAATTAAAATTTCTTATTTATGCTTTATTATATTTTTTTAAAAGGGATCGCTGGTTGTAATCGGTTGTAGCTCTTGTTCTACTTATGTGTGTTTTATTCCTTTGTATTATTAGTTATATTTTGTATGATCAAATGAATTTGTTTGTGCACATCACAACTTATCAACACTCATGCATGTGACATTAGGATTGTGGCAATGGGTTTGATGGAGATTGGTTATCATCGGTCTAATCCATTTGCTGAATGATATGTATTGAGGGTTCGATGTTAGTTTAGGTTTTTTTTAATTTCTTATCTCCTTCTTTCTTTTTCCTACCATTTTCTTACACTTATGACTAATTAGTTTTCAAGTTTATTTTGATGGTAAATTTTAATTATATAACATAGGAAATTAAGTTTTATCTATGTTTTAAACTTATAAAGGAACGCTGGCTGTTAGGCAATCTTATGTTGGAATTATGGTTATTGAAAAAAGCAGAGGATATATTTTCATACTGATATATTACTGTAGGTAAAAGAATATATATTTGATGAATGCAAACCGGTTATAAAAAAAGGATGCAAAGAGGTTATAAAAAGAGTAGAGAAGCAAAGGACATGAAAATACATCAACTAAAATGATGTCTACTTAAAGAATGTACGTCTGATGGAAGCAAAGAGGTTATGAAAAAGAGAAATGGAGAAACAGAGGATTTGGTAATACATTAACTAAAAAAGGAAATGTTTGACATAATGTCAACTGGATTAAGAAGCCATGTAAGTGCCAGGCTAGACACAGGCTGGACTCCTCAACTTTTCCTATTGTCCTCCAAGCCTACACCCAAGTGAAAACTTTGGATCTGGTTATAGAGATCCATAAAAATATATTTCGGTTATATATTTTCATTATAAATGCCCTGGCAAACGTGTATGCAAAATGTGAAAAACATAGAGAAGGATTGGCAACTCCTAGTGCAAATTTAGATGTGTGAAAGGATGAAATATGCATCTACCTACAGACAAGTCTCTCTGTCTTTATAGTGGAAAACAACTTGATTGATCTTCTTCTGATGAAGATGATGTTCCCACTATGGTTTTGTTGTCATGAAAGACAGATTATGCATCAAAGAAAAAAAAATCATGGACAGAATCTGGAGTGATTGGAAAAAGATTATGGGGAACAAATATATGAATGGCATCTCAGTGAAAAAGAAAAAATAGATGACCACAGAGGAAATGTCAATATTTAAAAGAAGAAAATATAAAACAAGAGGAAAAATACATGTGGATTGTTGTGGAAGAAGTGAAATAGAAGGTTTGCCACTTTAGATTGAAACCCCAAGTTTGTTCTGTGGCCAAGGGGGGCATCTTAAAATGGGTGATTTGAAGAAGTGCATTAAGCCGGATGATACTACTATCATTGTGAAAAATGTTTCCATTCCAAAATGTCCGATTCCATCCCACAGCTGGAAGAAGATCAGGCATGCTGATTCTATAACATGGTGAGTTATTAAATTTAAGTATATATTTATAGTTGTTAATAGTTATATAAGAGGTCAGGGTGACAAGGAGAAGTATTAGAAAGCAAAAATTGCTTAAGGATTACATAGAGAATACTTGAGACACATTCACAAAACATTTCAGATCGCAAGAGAGTTCAAAGAAACAAATTGCAATTCTCATTTATCATATTGTTAGGCCTATTTGGAGGCCACAGGTAGGTTGCTAGGAGGTAAAATGATGCAGGGCTTACAAACTTTGTCATCGATCTGGAAAAATGTGAAAAGGTTCAAGAGACCATGTATGAATAGTCTTGTGAAGCTACCAAAAAAGTATAAGGAAGGAAATTACCTTATTATATTTCCTGAAATAGCTTTAGAAGCTTCGGAGCAAATGCAATTGGCGCCCATGTAAAGCCAAATTTCATAACTTTTGCTAGCATTCTCCCCGCCTGTGCCAAAACGGGAGCCTTGGAACAATGAATAAACATTCATCAAAGCATAATGATATAGACAAAATGAGCAGCAGGGAAGTTTGGAAAAGTTATTAATGATCCTCAATTATTTAAATCAAAGCCAAATGGAATTTCTTTTAATGATTATAAGAATAGAGAGTGTTGCCTAATGTGCAAAATACCAATTACTAGGCTTCGAAACCAAGAAAGAGTCAAACATGTTTATTGATAATTAAAGCTATGTTGAAATATGGAAACACAAAATTTAGTCAAAAAAAAATAAAAATATGGAAACATAATTGATGACTTAAACTCTACTCTCAATGGTATAGGGAAAGGGATCAGTAGTGGCTCGGGGTCCAAAAACCGCTCACTCACTGTCATACAATAAAATTGCCACTAGTGGGTCATTTATATACCAATATTGATCATTGTTTAGCTTTTTTTATTCATGATTGGCCCATTAGTGCACCACTACTAGAGATTTGTAAACCACTACTGAGACATTTGTCCACAAGTACTGGTGATTTGAGTGAACAGTTATTGGTGCAATGGGGGTCTTGTATTGGTTGACACTTTTTTTTTAACCACTTTTCGACCCTTGCATGCATAACGTCTCATGTAGAGTGCATTATTATTGGTCAGGAGACGAAACTTTAGCTTTAAGCAATTAAGTAGCATATGGAAACAACTAAAAAAAATCGTCAAAATTCAATATCATTTGCTACCACAATTAAGTGTGCAAAGTTAGCTATAGCCACTAGTGGTCCCTTTCCCCTAGTTTTCAATGATGATTTCACACTAACTTCAACACTGAAGAATAATCTGCTATCATTGGTTGTATATAGTCGCACAATGATGTCTAGATATCTTCTCTTCAAGTTTGCATCACTTGCATGCATACTTCTTCATCAAACAGAAATAATCATTTAAATATATATCGTTCCATGCTTCCATATTCATCCATGTCAACTAAGCACAATATCAATTATCATTTTACAAAGTCGGCCACAAACAATTTGAAATAGGTCACACCAAGACATTCCTGTGGTGGAAGGAATGAAACATGGACCACACTAAAATATCCTTTCTCAATGTAACATGTTATCCACTCATCACATCGTCTGAAGCCAACGAATAAGATTCATACGTTACAATGCACATTATGTTACTGAACCACAATCACCAATAACCAGATAGGACTGAACCCAGAAGAAAGTATCTTAATAAGTTACAACATGAATGAGACTAGGAAAAACCACAGCCAAAGATCGAGAATTATAGAACATCATCTGAAGCACACTAATTCTGGATCACCAAAGTCAAATAGAACTACAAATGAATATGTTGACATCAATGACAACAATAATAATCAAGATCACATTCCAACATAGTTCACTTTAACCACAGATGCATCAGGTGAAGGGTTGGGTAGTATATTAATGCAAAATGGTAGAGTAGTGGCATATGAGTCCAAGAAATTGAAATAGCATGAACCTAATGTAGGATTTGAGAAATAGAAATCCACAGAACCCGAATACATGTGCATGCAAATAACTTGTTACAGGAGAGAAGCTGAATGAAGGAAAAAATAGAACTCAGAAAGTACTCAAAATGTGAGAGCAAAAATATATTCTGAATTAATGAAGGAAGAATTACAAGGTTCAACTTATAAAGCTGAACAAAATCCTAAAAACTAAAAAAGCTAGGTTGCACATTAATAATTAATAATAGAATTAATTATTATTAATTTTTTTTGATCGGTAAAAGGCCGAAGCCAGAATTTTATTAATATTAAAAATAATTTTTACAGTATAACCCCACTCGCTGCGGGCGCTGGTAGGAAAGAGTGGGGTCGAGAAAACCTCCAGCCTTGC
>MU224282.1:275944-294095 GCA_018584345.1 Thuja plicata
GACCCCTTAAGACACCTTACGACCCCTTAGGAACCCTAAGAATACATATTAGGGTTCCTAGTACACATTAATGGGTCTCAAGGGATCATAGGACATATTACTATATCTTAGGAGCTATTAATGGATGCTAGGACCCCTTAAGACAACTTAGGACCCCTAAGATATACTCTTGGGATTTCTAATGGGTTATGAGGTGTCATAAGGGGTTGTAGAACCCATTAAGACACCTTACGACCCCTTAGGAACCATAAGAATACATCTTAGTGTTCTAAGTACACATTAATGGGTCTCAAGGGGTCATAAGACATATTATTGTGTCTTAGGACACCATAAGACCCCTTACGACCCCTAAGATGTAATCCTAGGCTTCCTAATGGGTTGTAATGTGTCATAAGGGGTCGTAGGACCTATTAATGGGTTGTAAGACCCCTTAAGATACCTTACAACCCCTAAGATGTACTCTTAGGCTTCCTAATGGGTCGTAAGGTATCATAAGGGGTTGTAGGACCCATTTATGGGTCCTAGGACCCATTAAGACACCTTATGACCCCCAAGATGTATTATTAGGCTTCCTAATGGGTCCTAAGGTGTCATAAGGGGTCGTATGGGTCCTAAGACCCCTTATGACACCTTATAACCCCTAAGATGTACTCTTAAGCTTCCTAATGGGTTGTAAGGTGTCATAAGGGGTTGTAGGACCCATTAATGGTCCTTCGACCCCTTAAGACACCTTACAACCCCTAAGATGTACTCTTAGGCTTCCTAAGGGGTTGTAAGGGTTCATAAGGAGTTTTAAGAGTCATTAATGGGTCATACGACCCCTTAAGACACCTTACGACCTCTAAGATGTACTCGTAGACTTCCTAATGGGTTGTAAGGTGTAATAAGTGGTCATAGGACCCATTAATGGGTCTTAGGACACCTTAAGACACCTTACAAACCCTTAGGAACCCTAAGAATACATCTTAGGGTTCCTAGTATACATTAATGGGTCTCGAGGGGTCATAGGATATATTACTGTTTCTTAGGAGCCATTAATGGATACTAGGACCACTTAAGATAGCTTATGACCCCTAAGATGTACTCTTAGGATTTCTAATGGGCTGTAAGGTGTCATAAGGGGTCGAAGGATCCATTTAGAAACCTTACGACCCCTTAGGAACCCTAAGAATACATATTAGGGTTTCTAGTACACATTAATGGTTCTTAAGGGGTCATAAGCCATATTACTATGTCTTAGGACACCACAAGACCCCTTACAACCCCTAAGATGTACTCCTAGGCTTCCTAATGGGTCGTAAGGTGTCATAAGGGTTTGTAGGAGCGATTAATGGATGCTAGGACCCCTTAAGACACCTTGCGACCCCTATGATGTACGCTTAGGCTTTCTGATGGGTCGTAAGGTGTCATAAGGGGTCGTAGGACCGTTAATGGGTCCTAAGACCCCTTAAGAAACATTACGACCCCTAAGATGCACTCTTAGAATTTCTAATGGGTCATAAGGTGTCGTAGGACCCCTTAAGAGACCTTACGACCCCTAAGTTGTACTCTTAGGCTTCCTAATGGGTTGTAAGGTGTTATAAGGGGTCATAGGAGCCATTAATTAGTTCTAAGACACCTTACAACCCCTAAGATGTACTCTTACGCTTCCTAGTGGGCTGTAAGGTGTCATAAGGGGTTGTAGGACCCATTAATGGGTCTTAGGACCCGCTAAAACACCTTATGACCCCTTAGATGTACTCTTAGGCTTCCTAAGGGGTTGTAAGGGTTCATAAGGAGTTGTAGGAGTCATTAATGCATCCTACAACCCCTTAAGACACCTTACAACACCGAAGATGTACTCTTAGGCTTCTGAATAGGTTGTAGGACCTATTAATGGGTCCTAGGACCCCTTAAGACACCTTACGACCCCTTAGGAACACTAAGAATACATCTTAGGGTTCCTAGTACACATTAATGGGTCTCAACGGGTCATAGGACATATTACTCTATCTTAGGAGCCATTAATAGATGTTAAGACCCCTTACGACACCTTAAAACCCCTAATAAGTACTCTTAGGATTTCTAATGGGTTGTAAGGTGTCATAAGGGGTTGTTGGACCTATTAAAGGGTCTTAGGACCCCTTAAGACACCTTACAACCCCTTAGGAACCCTAAGAATATATCTTAGGGTTACTAGTACAAGTTAATGGATCTCGAGGGGTCATAGGACATATTACAGTGTCTAAGGACACCATAAGACCCCTTACGACCCCTAAGATATACTCTTAAGCTTCCTAATGGGTTGTAAGGTGTCATAAGGGTTTATAGGAGCCATTAATGTATGTTAGGACCCCTTAAGACACCTTACGACCACTAAGATGTACTTTTAGGCTTCCTAATAGGTCGTAAGGTGTCATAAGGCATTGTAGGACCCATTCATAGGTCATAAGACCCATCAATGGGTCCTAGGACCCCTTAAGGCACCTTATGACCCCTAAGATGTACTCTTAGGCTTCCTAAGGGGTTGTAAGGGTTCATAAGGAGTCGTAGGAGTCATTAATGGGTCCTACAACCCCTTAAGACACCTTACAACCCTGAAGATGTACTCTTAGGATTTGTAATGGGTCATAAGGTGTCATAAGGTGTTGTAGAACCCATTAATGGGTCCTAGGACCCCTTAAGACACCTTACGACCCCTAAGGAACCCTAAGAATACATCTTAGGGTTCCTAGTACACATTAATGGGTCTCAACGGGTCATAGGACATATTACTCTGTCTTATGAGCCATTAATGGATGTTAAGGTCCCCTAAGATACCTTATGACCACTAATAAGTAATCTTAGGCTTTCTAATGGGTAGTAAGGTGTCATAAGGGGTTTTAGGACCCATTAATGGGTCATAGGACCCTTAAGACACCTTACGACCCTTTAGGAACCCTAAGAATACATCTTAGGGTTACTAGTACACATTAATGGATCTCAAGGGATCATAGGACATATTACAGTGTCTTAGGACACCATAAGACCCCTTACGACCCCTAAGATGTACTCTTACACTTCCTAATGGGTCGTAAGGTGTCATAAGGGTTCGTAGGAGCCATTAATGAATGCTAGGACCCCTTAAGACACCTTACAGCCCCTAAGATGTACGCTTAAGCTTTGTAATGGTTTGTAAGGTGTCATAAGGGGTAGTAGGACCCATTAATGGGTCCTAGGACCCCTTAAGACACCTTACGACTACTAAGATGTACTCTTAGGCTTCCTAATGGGTCGTAAGGTGTTATAAGGGGTTCTAAGACCCATTCACAGGTCGTAGCACCCATTAATGGGTCATAGGACCCCTTAAGACACCTTACGACCCCTAAGATGCACTCTTAGGCTTCTGAAGGGTTTGTAAGGGTTCATAAGGAGTTATTAATGGGTCCTACAACCCCCTAAGACACCTTACGTCCCCTAAGATGCTCTCTCTCTCTCTCTCTCTCTCTCTCTCTCTCTCTCTCTCTCCCCTANACACCTTACGCCCCCTAAGATGCTCTCTCTCTCTCTCTCTCTCTCTCTCTCTCTCTCTCTCTCTCCCCTAGGTATTATTATAATATAAATAATAATAAATATAATACTAATATTATACTATTATACAATAACTTAATATAATATTAATTTATATAATATAACATAAATATATATAACATAATATAACAAAAATATATATAATATAATATAATATAATACAGTAATAATAATAATAATATATTAATACTAATATTACTAAATATCGTACTAATATTAATATAATATAATACTACTATTATACAATACTAATATAAATAATAATAATGTAATACTAATGCTATTATCATTTAGTATTTGTATAATTTTAATTTAATAAAATATGAAATCTATAAAAAAATACAAAAGTAAAATCAATATTGAAAATGTTGAAATTTCAAATAGAAAGCAAAATTTTGGCGAGAGATATGCGATATTATCTCATATTTGATTTAATATCTCATATCTGATTAAGTATCTCATATCCGATATTATCTCATATCTGATTAGCCTTGGTATTTGCCTCGGGTTTTGGCTTTGCAATGTCAAACGTGGATGGTCAACCCAAAAAACATGTTTATCATATTTCCTCTGATCTCTGGACTTCGACGATGTAGCTGATGACCTTTTTTTCACCCAAAATTGATGAAACTAAAAGGGTTTTTTAAATAGATTATCAGGTTTCCATCAATATAATTGTTGTCAAATTTTGATTTCAATAAGTATTTATTACTTTTTTTCTATTTGAGTTACCTCTAAAGTCCCCATTGACAGACTGATTGAAAAACAACTATAACTTTTAAACGGTTTAACCTTTTTGAAACCTGAAACATGCGTCACATTCTATGCTTTGCCTACTATAAGAAATAAAAATAAAAAAAAATAATTTTGTAAAGTTTAGAATTAGTTAAGGTGGTCAGACACGGGAGTTTTATTATTCTGAAAAAGTCATAGTAGAAAATTCATAATTAATTAATTATTTTATAAAAAATTACACAAAAATATGCATCACATCCAGGCATGAGTCTACTACTTATATCTATAATCTTGTGAAAATATTTCATCATTTGATTGTGATTAAGGTGGTCAGACATACACGTACTTTTTATCTTTTTCCTAAAATTTTCATACTGCTGCATTGAAATAAAAAAATTTCAACAATTAGATTAATTTTTTTTCAGAAAAGGGCTAGTATTTTAGAAACTACATTCAATTTCCTACAGAGTCTATTCTTATAACTTTTTCACATAAGGTTGATAAGATGTCCAACTTTTTACGTCAAGTTGACTAACCCTGATTTTCTGATTTTTAACTGCCACTTAAGGCCATACCTTGGTATACCATGATCCTGCACATACCCACCTTTCAAAGTCATCTAAAAAAATTCTCTCACAATAGACCTACTTTTCTAGTAGCCCTCTAGGATAAGTTTTTCTCAAACAACTTCCCAAACTTCCAAAGGACTAGGAAAAACCAAGATAGTTTCAGATACCCTTTGTCAAGTTACACATACTCCTAAGATCACACCTTCTGATTCCAAGTGCAAGGGTCCTAATCCCAACTATCCTCACATACCTAATTAAGCCAAATAGGCCTAATTTAAAAATAAAGTACCCTTTGTACTTGGTCCCTGATCAAAACAATCACTTTGTTGGTCTCATAACACCTTCAAACCACCAATTCCAAAGTCGCATAAGTTGGTTCCATCCCGAACTCCTTATGTAAGCTTTTTTATTCAATGTTGCACAGACGGTCACATTGAGATTCCCATCTATAGTTGGATTTTTCTCTAGGTACTTGGAGCCCCCCTGCAAGCCAATCCCAAAATCCTATAAGTCATTAAAACCCAATGGCGGAAATGCCAGATACGAGCATTTTTCTGAGAAACCATAGTTGTAGGTAGGATTTGGACATGTCCATAAAAAATTGATGGATCTCTACAACCCGATGGACTCAAGACCTCAGACTAGATGAAAAATCAAAACTAAGAGTCTCGTTCAATACACCCAATTGGTCTCAGACACCCATCAATCTAGACAAGTAAGTAAACAACCAAAAAGAAGGAAATTAGCAGGAAAACTCCGAAATTCTTTATTGCTTGAATTCTCCAAAATATTAAATTTTCAACAAAAACCCCTTGATTCAATCCCAGTGGGTCTCAAATAAAATTTCCGATGGTTCCCAACCAATTTTCAAATATGGTCACCGTTGGGGCTGAAGTTACACAATTTTGCAAAAAGTCGTCATGTTTGCCTTGACAACTTTCAAAAAGTTGTCAAATTTGCAACTTTTTCACTTGATGGGTTGGGTACTTTAACCCATGACTTTATTGATTCCTAATGACCTACTAGAACTTAAAAAATGATAATAAATCCTTACTTAGACTCCTAGTGACCCATATGGTCATTTGTCCATGGTGGCTTAGAGTATTTAAACCAGAACAATGCCTTACAAGATTGGGTCTTATTGAATCACATATATATTAACCTATTATATATGTATAGGATCATGATGATTACATTGTGTGTCCACCTTAGGGATATCTTTGTGTTCTTGGTCTTCATTATGTGTTTTGGGTTCCCTTGCACCAATATCATTTTGGTGGTAGTTAATAAACTAACCAAAGTGGAACACTTCATTCCAAGGAGTTTGAAAGATGGTTCATAAGACTTGGCAAAAAAATTAGTTCAAGAATTTTTTAGATTGCACAGGGTGTCAGAGACTATCATATTTGATAGGGATACAATAACAACATCAAGGATTTGGATAACTTGAGTGCTTCCTTGGGTACATGATTGAACTTTCGTACTCCCTATCATCCTCAATAAGATGGGCAAACTGAGAGAGTAAATCAGGTGATAAAATATTTAATCAGGATGTACTACATGGATCACTACTACAAATGGGAAGAGTATCATCCTTTGGTAGTGTTTTCATATAATAAATCTTACCGTGCTTCATTAGGTATGACACCATTTGACGTTCTCTATGGGCGTAAGTATCATACACCCCTCAGTTGGGACAAGATTGAGGATATGATAATGATAGGTCCTGATATATTGAAAGAGATGGAAGAACATATGAAGTTGATCATGAGTCGACTAAAGGAAGCAATTGATAGGCATAAAAAATAGATTGATAATAATTGGAATTTTAGACAGTTCTAGGAAGAGGACAAAGTGTTCTCGAGGGTTATACCTCACAAAAGTGTTATATATTTCGGCAAGTCGTCAAAGCTAGTACCGAGATATGTGGGGCCATTTAACATGCTTGAAGTTATCAATCATGTTGCATACAAACTTTATCTATCATCAAAATTAGCCTGTATACATGATGTCTTCCATATTTCTTTTCTTAAACCATATCATTCTGATGCATCTCATATTCTTAATTAGCATGCATTGCAGGTTTATGATCTGGGGGTGGTTCCAGTGAAGCCCACCTACATTATTGATCAGTGTACCATCCAATTGCGTAAAAGAGATATTTTGCAGTACAAGGTCTAGTGGGACCGATTCTTTGTTGACAGTGCTACATGGTAGGACATAGAGCATATAGAGAGATCCTTTCCTTAGTAATTATCATAGACATTTTATATGTTATTATCAGTTGTGTGTGTGTGTGCTCTCTGGTGTGCTTAATAAGATATTGGGTCAATGTCTCTTCGTAGTGGGGAAGGATGTCATGGCTTGACCATTTTTTATTCCTACTTTTCAAGACCTTGTATGTCATTAAACTTTAGTTGTTATGCTTTTCTAGACATAGAGTTTTAGTCAATTATGCTTTTATACCTTTGACTATGTAATGATGAGTTTGTTATCTTGACTAATACTCTATTGAGAGATACTTATTATGTCATGATTATCTTGATGGATTCTATGATGATGTTATGATTTAGAATCAAATGTTTCTTTCAAATAAAAATCTAAATATGTTTGTTAACATACATACTTTGATTAAGCACTATATTAATTTCACCCTTTATATGATAATGGGAATGTGGATTGCATATGGTTTATTTCAATATTTAAATTTAAATTTAGAGCCCATTAATATATGGATGGGGTGTCCACGTGGTGGGGTCATGCCTTGTCATGAAAGCTACTTCTAAAACAACTCACACTGGCCAAGAAATGATGTCAGCTATCCACCAACTACCAATATTGGGAAAGGTTCTATTTATTATTTATTCATCCAGGCAGATTTTGTTTGATTTGATGATGGAAAAGGAATTTTTTGCCTCTTTAATACTCAAATGATTGAAGTCTCACACGGATGAAATGTCCATCGATTTTAGTGGGCTCTTTTAAACATAATTCACAATAATTATAGTGTTTATTGCTCTAGTTTATTTCATATTTTTGTGGGTTCTCTTCTTCATATTTCCAACGATATTTTGTTTCTCTGCAATTCCACCTTTTTTTTCATTCTTTCTAATATGGCTGAAGAAGACATGGGTGGTGAAAGACTTCAAATTGAACCTGATAAGATAGATGACATCAAATCCAATCCCGTGGTCTGGTTTGTGTGCACTGAGAATGGTATTGATAAATTTATGGAGAATATGACAGGCTCTGATGAAAGACTATCCAAGCAATTTGTTTCTTCATGGGATGATAAAAGAGTCACTGTTGGTGGTATCTCTTTTGAGGTAAATGAGGAGGTCATAGCCCAGGCTATGGGTCTCTTGATGGAAGGAAGGAAATGGAAGAAACATAGCAGAATTTTGGACACCACAAGCCTCAACCATCTCTTCCACGGGGATGAGAAGCCTATCAAACTTTGGGGTGGTTTCAGCGAAGAAGAGATGCCAAAGCCCTAGGACCAAGTGTGCTAAAATAATGAAATATTTTACCCTTGAGGTTTTTTATGGGATTTAATATTACAATCATCTTTCATTTCTCAATCATCTTAGGAATAGGAACATTATTTCTATTCCTTTCTTCCTACTAGATTCTATGGATGCCAATGTGAATGATGTTGCTGAAGCCAAAAAATAGGGTAAGAAGTATACCATTCTAGATCAAGGTCCAATCTACTTCTTGTATAAGTTTCTCTCTGCCCTCCTCGCACTATCTTTGTCCAAAATGCTCTTGATTGCCAGTATCTCCCAACTGCTAGTTTCATTCCTGACCTTGGGTGATCCAAAAAATTGAAGCTTAAGAACCTTGGCCTTAATATTGAGGCTAGAACTTCCTATGCTACCCCTCAGCCTCAGACTATCAAGGGAAAAAATGTGCCAGTCCCCCAGATAATTACAAACCCACTGAACACAAAAAATCCAAGTTGAACATCCAACAAATTGACTCGAATGTTGAAATCACTGATGAGGCCAACAATCGCCGTCATTATGTTAGGCTTGCAATCAAACATGTTAAAAAAGAAAAAAACCCTAAAGGAGTCATCCTCTTCTGTGGATGCTAAGGACATGAAGAGTGGAGAGGGAGAAGAAGATACCCAGGAGAAAACTACCCCTTAACCCATTGCCAACAATTCGACCCGTGTCTCTGAGAGGCCTAATATATTTGTCAACCCTGTCCCTGAGCCCAAAACCCATCCTAATTCACCCACCCCTACCCTAAGGCTTGATAAAAATGTTTTGGTGGAAGAAGCCATTAGCATCAAGGAGGAAACTAATAGCAAGCTGATTGAAATGGAAAGGAAGTTGGATGGCCTGAATGGAAAATTTTAGGAGATTTTCAGTAATGCTAAGATCGTGGACAAGAGGATCTAAGAAATTGCTCACTTCCCATTAAAGGTCATGCACAATTTGACCACTACCCTCTGTGTGTTGCAGGAGAAGGTCCACAAAGGCAAGCTAAGCCAAGAGGATGATTACAAATATCTCTTCAAGTTTCTCACCGAATATTGGGCAAGAATGATGTTGTCCAAGCCCATCCATAGAAAAAGGAATTAATGTGGGTTGCTAGGTGTTGTTATTTTGGGGTGTCAGGTGGCCTTTATAGCCTCAATAGTTCTTTTTTGGTTGTGGTTTCTTTCAGTTGGTTTTCTGTAAACTCTCCTTTTTATAGCCTTGGGTGGCATACTGTGGTTGTTATTAAGACTCTCGTAATCTTTGGTAGCTTAGATGCTTACATTTTTATTATAACCAGTATTTTCATAATTTTTGATAGAGGAAAGTTTAGGTGGCTATCATTCTGCTGACAATTTGCGAACAATAGTTCTCTATTGTGTTTCTCTTATGGACTATAATGGGTTAGCCCCCTAGTTTTGGCTACTTTTAATATAAAAAATATACATACTTTTTCATTAATCAAATACAAGAATTGATGTTATATATGCATATATATTTATTTATGATGTGAATGCAAGGAATATGATACATAATTTAATTCATGATTATGGTTTATGGCACTAACCTATTGATGTAGATTTGAATGGCTTGAGTGATGACAACTTGGAAGTGGTATGTGTGGCCCAAGTAAAGGAGGCTAGTTCCTTAGCAGTGGTAGTTCAGAATGGGTCTAGCACACACTATGTAGAATATGCATTTTACATGTTAGATTATGTGTTTTATTTCTAACCTTAACCTCATGTGATGGAAAGTGCTTCATATAATATTTTTTATGAAATTTATGACGTTACAAAATTAGAATGTGCAATTTGAAAGATTTTTTAATTTGTTAGAAAAAACCCTAAGATAATATATGATTATATTATAGTTAGATGATCATATAAGTTAATTAAAAACAAAAATGAAATGAAAATAATTTCTAAATTTGGTTATATTTACAATTTGTTGAATATGCATATATATCAAGTTTAATTAAAGTTGTCAATTTAAAAGGGAAATTATAAGATCTCTATATTTAGATGTAAAATATAATAATAATCAATTTACATGATTCATAAAACCTATCGATATGTAATTCTTGGAAGGCAAAAAAATACCAAGAGATAAATCATGGGATTTTGCAATTGTGAAATAAAAAGAAGCATATACTACTCTCACAGAGAAAGATGAAGAATTAGTGGGCAATTAAGAGGGGGGGAACTGAATTCATGAGATGAGAAGTAAAGGGAAGTTAAGAAAAGAGAAAGAAGGCACAGAGAAGGGGATTCTTTCGAAAAAAAATAGAATTAGGAAAGGCACAGTTGGGAGAAAATAAAGAAGACAAGTATAAAATTTTAGAGTGGAGAGAAAGAGAATTTGTTTATTGCACCTGACAATTGAACACACCTATAAGTTCTAAGATTTATCTACAAATCCATGTTGAGTATATTAAATTCCATTTTGTGTATTCCTTGAGGATTTGTCAAATGGTGATGAAATATGAGGAATATGTGGTGATTATTGAATTTAAATATTTTTGTATGATGCAGACATTCCAAAAGTGAATAATGCCAATTTTTTTTCCCATTATCCCAGATTTTATTATAACATGATTTCTTTCCAAGCCTTTCCTAGCTATTATACAATTTGTCTTTCTAAACTGGGTATGAAATGCCTTACAAACCAAATTATTGTCCTCTTTCCTTGTCTTGAATCTTGTTGGAGATGAGATTCTTCCTATAAATAAAATATAGATGAATGGCAAGGGTTGCATTAGCTAAAGTAGAGACAAGTATGTTAGATATGACTGTCTCTTTGTCTACAAAACTACAATAAGTCCTTAACTAACTATTTCAATGCCTTATACCATTTGAAATTCTCTTCTCTATGTTATTTTTTGGAACTATTTGTTATTCAAAATATGCTTAAAATGTAAATATTAAACAAGCAGAGAAATGAAATGTAAACAACATACAAAGAAGAAAAAACACAATAGACACGATTTTATCATGATTCGGCAATTTTCCTACATCCACACTCGAAGCAGGGAACTTTTATATTAACACAATATCCAATCTACAATACAATCTAATTATCCAATACATGACTGCCCACAGTCATTTATAGAGAGCTCTTCGAATACGAAGAGATGGGAGAAACCGAATGGTCATGTGACTGTTGGGATTCATATCCCAACAATCTCCCCCGTGATATCCAACCGGCACAGCCATGTAGAGTGGCATCCCCTACTTCTTGTTTTGAATCTCAGAGAACAACGAGACCTTGAAAAGATCTCAGCTTCACTATACTTTGTTCGAACACACTCCAAATGAGTCTTCTCTAAATCAAAGTAGAGTCAAATATATCCTCTCCTTCAAAAAAATCATGCAAAAACTTATACATTCTAAATTCATTACAAGAATACGCATCAACAAAAGGAAATGAACCATGCTCATCTTCATTGTTTGAGGGCAAATAAAGCTACACAAAGAAGAATGTCAGGTTTTCAGCACCAGCTACCTTCATAAATCTAATTAGGAAAACATAGGGAGTTGAAATATTGAATCTCAACCAATTCAACATTGTATGCTCCATGGCCACTATATTCTCTCTTGCATATGCTTTAGCTGATATGATAACGAATTCCTTGATCTCTAGTGTCCAAATTTCTTCATATTTACAAGCCTTCCTATATGAGTCAGCGACCTTGCCATACAATCCTCTCACCTCCATTGCCAGCCTCACCTACTTCATCACTGCTTGTTGCTCCCACATACTCTCTTTCTCATTCATGTTAACAAAATTATATATGAGCACATCATGCTCAACTTCCCACACTTTTCAAAGCATCTCCATCCTAGCAACCTGCAGTATTGCCTCTTGTGCCTCACCTGTAGCTAGATCAGTAAAGCCACACTTGTGTAGTAGGTTTTACATAGATTTCAGCACGTATGTTATCATCGTGTAATGTTGTGATAGGACAACAAAAAATACCCTATTAGTGTCATTCTCAAACATGTCCACCTCTCTATTTCCTTCAATTTTTCCGCTAAACTCATCATCTTCTGTATCTGAAGGAGAATCAGAGTCCTCACTTGATGTCTCGGTATTCATGATCTTCAAGACATGATGCGCTAGAAAACTTTTAAGGGACGATGACTGTGCAAACTTATTAAGCATCGAATCTTTTGCAACTACTGTCAAATCATGGGAACTTCTCACAAGACAAGAGCCATAATTGGAGATTCTCAATCCAAGAGTCATATTTGGATTTCTCTCTTATTCCTTCTCTATTGAATCCACTACAGGAGTTTCTTTATTTAACTCTTGGTTATTTGGAGATTTCTCTTCTTTTGCTTCTTCTGCAGGAGTTAGTTCTTCCAGTTCTTTTGTGAATCCTTGGTTAGTAGGAGTTCCCCAATTTCCTCTCCCATCTCCCTCTCTCTTAACTTCACAGGCTTGTGCAGTATCACTCTGGTGATCATACTGCCTTGGAGGCTGCTCAGATTCATTATCGTCACCATTGGGTGTGTCCTACAACTTACTTATTTCCAAACACTACGATGGCACAACTTCCACATTAGGCTAAAGAATACCTAGAGTTAATTCATTTCCCTCATTGCCTTTGGGTAAAAGTACAAACCTGTGTCACACTTTTACAAAGGAAGAGGACCACGACATGCAAAGTAGTTAAACTTCAATGACATAAAAGTGGTATTTGTGTTTATAATTTGAAAATGATGTAAACTAATGAAATGTGTAAAATTGGATGTAGTTTATGCCTATAATTTTAAAAAAAAAAATTGAATAAGAATTGACATAGTTTTTTAATTTTTGAAATCCATTTTTTAATTGTTGAAAAACATTGAAAATTGAGGGTCTAGTTCCCACCAACAAAATATATGTAAATAATCTTTTTTTCCTCTGATTTCAGAATATGTTTTATATGACATGTACAAATAGTGCAGAAAAAAAGAAAGATTGGTTTTCGGTATATATTTTTTCTGTTATAACTATTCAAAGTCAGAGTTACCCGAAATTAACAATTTTTGTCTCCCGCCTAATTTGCCCTAGCAAATATACACCAAATACAAAATAAATTATATATTCGTGAAGAAGACTCTCTCCTCTAGTGTTAAATATAATTTTTAAAAATTTCCAACATGATTTGCTATTTTTTTTTTCTTTTTTCGAACAAGCATGTTCTTCAATGTTAAAATACCTACTTGGAGTTTTTTTAACTTATAATATATTATATTTAATCAAAATACAATAAAATGTATATGACCGTAATCTAGACTCAGAGTTCTACAAAAGGGTATTTTTAGATTTTAAAAATAATTCAGTTTTGGTGGAGAAATAAGCCCCAAAAATGACGTGTTACAAATTTTCCCTTTTTTTGCTTATTTGGCTGCCACATAAGTAGTTTCGGATGAAATAGTTCCGGCCGAAACAGGTTCGGCCGAAACAGGTTCGACCGAAACTAAGGCTGACCAAGCATGGTTGTGTAGATGACCACGACCCTCAAAGTTGATATATATAATTTAAAAAAAAAAATTAAAAGAAATTATCAATTATTCCGACTTATGAAAATGTTTTTTTAATAAAATCATTTTTTTAATTATTTTAAAAGCGTATTTTTGGGTGTTAAAGGGCAACTAAGAATTAAAATTATGAAATAGGTTTTTATTATTTGCAAGTTTTTTTTTAGTTTTTTGAGATTTATTTGTGTTTTTAATTAAAGCATTGTTCAATATTAAATTATGAACTTATCAATATTATTTTTGATTTTTTTATCAATTGTATATGGTTTTGTGTATGTAGGTGAATCGAAGCTCTCAATTTGAACAAATTGTGCAATGGGGAATAAAAGAAACAGAACAAGAAAATATAATAGAATAAGGGATGACAAAATGAAAGGTCATACAAAATGTAATGAAGATGAACCTGTTGAAGTCCAATAAGATCCAATTCAAGTAGGGGAACCAATTGATGAAAATATATCTTTTGACATGGGCAATTTGATGGAAATGGATGACGATTTATTTTTCAGTCAATTTTCATTTAATGAATACAATAAAAAAACAATGCAAAATATTTGGGATGAATATTTTCAAAATAAAAGTCTGATTGGAAAAGCACAATTATTTGCTAGGTTATTCAGGAAAAAAGAAATGACTCCTGTTATGGAGTTGTTAGGTGTTGATAACAAGAAAAACTTAGGAGACAATGTAAATCGAACAATAGTTGAAAATTTGCAAGATACATTGAACGACATTAACAACTCAAGTCGAGGAGCCGATTTACGTGTTGCACGTAGAGCATTGATGACTACTTCATCTAGTAGGAGGTTGACACAGAGAAAAAAAGTACATGCAATTTTTGATTTACTGAATGTATCTAAAAGAATTTTTCAAAGATATATCAGGAAAAGAAATATGTTAGATAAAAATATTCAAAATAATTGGGTTAATATAAATGTAGACTTCCTCGAAAAGATAAAATTTTTGAAGATGTAAAAAGGCAGGTCATTGAATATTGGACCGCTCACTCCCATGTTTCTTATAATAGAAGGGATACTATACAGATGAAAGATGAAGAGACCGGTATGAAAATTACACATCCAAAACATTTTATAGATACAACACAAAGCAAATTGTTTGAAGCATTCAAACAAGAATTTTCAGATGTGAAAATATGTCAAAGAATGTTTGAGAGGTTGCACCCTTGCTTTGTACATATAAATAAGGTACGTGAAACTTGTTGTTGCCGAAATCATATTGAGTTTCATCTATATTTTCAATCATATAAAAAGGTTATGGCAGTACTTAATTTAGATATGCTCATCCCTGGAAGTACGACATAATTTGTAAAGTCTATTTTATGTGAGAAATCAGAAGATTCAGATGAGTTCAAAGTACAATGTATAAAGAGTGCATGCAGTGATTGTGGTGATTTACATAAATTTCCATTGCAAATTGAGAATATTAATGTTGCAACGCCAGTTTTGTTGAAGAGATTTGAATATGAGACATACCGAACTAAGAGCAGAGATGAATCCAAAAACATTGTATTGAAGGAGAGTGAATTGCCCTACCTTGAGTTTATGACTAGGTTTTGTACTATCATTTATCCACATATCCAGCATTGTCATGGTGCAAGATGGAAAGCTAAATAGTTTCGTGATTCCAAAAATTGTTTTCCACATGGTTGTATTCTTTTAGTTATAGATTTCTCCAAGAACTATACATTCTCCCCTTAATCAGAGCTTCAAGCTCAATATTATCATTCTGACCAAGTTGCAATATTTGTGCAAGTGACCTATAGACACGCACAATTTGATTTGGATAAAGCACCAATCCAAATGAACGCATTATCATCAAGGAGGTTCATTTCTATATCAGCGATGATAAGGTTCATGATAGGAGCTATGTGGCTCATTACTTTGTAATGTATTTTGAAGATATTGTGAATCGCGGGATAAAAGCTTCACAACACTGTATTTGGTCTGATGGTTGTGCATGTAAGTGTATGCACTTCAATTCATTTTCAAATTCTCATTGATTTCCTGTTAAATTATTATGTGATCATAATCTTGCATATGTAACAACTTAATCGTGTAGGACAATTCAAATCTGCAAAAGCCTTTAATTGACTAGCTATGCAACATGCTAGATGCAATGCTAAGTTTCTGTGGAACTTCTTTGAAAGTGGACATGGAAAAGGAGAGCATGATGGAGCAGGAGCATGTGTGAAGCATGCACTTCACCAACATGAACTTGCAGGTACAAATGGCGTGAATAGTATATATATATATATATATATATTTCAAATAGTATAATTTAAAGTTAGATGTATTTGAACTTTAAACTGATAGTTTAGAAATTTACAGGCAACAGGATAGAGAATTCAAAGAAAATTGTTGAATGGTGTAAAAATCATTTTGCTATTCGGGAAACCAAATAAAACAAACATTATTTTTGGGAAGTGAAAGGTAATTTATAGTTTGTAGGAAAAATCTAAATTAAAATTTAATATCGTGTTCATCTATGTTATCATAATTGTTGATTTAAATATGTACAACTTTCATTTTATATTTGTAACAGATATAGACCGATCTAATCCTTACAATTGTCAAAGGATTGTTGGTATTAGAAGTTTACATCAATTAATGAGTACCGGAAAACACAAGCCTCTATTGATTGAAGTAAGAGAAAAAACATGTTTCTATGTTGAGGAAAATCCAATGAGTCAATGTGAGAATATTGAAAACGGATATGTTTCACAGTGGGATATGAAGGAGTTAATCAGAATGCCTCCTTATGAAGATGATGACATTGACATAAACATTCATGATCCTATATATTCAACTGATTATGAACGTGTTTCTGATTTGGTTGTTACAGGTGCGTGCACATGTACATGATCTTTTATTTAAATTTAATTTATTGTACTTTTAATTTGAATTTAATATCTAATCTGCATTTGTATCTAGGTGATATTTTTGTTGTGGTTGTGGATCCTGACAATGCTGAAAGTGTAGATTATTATCTACTAAGATGCACGAAAGCAAAATACAAATTGCCATAAGAAATTGTAGATGGTGATGGATAGTCATATCCGACTGGTTCAGTTGTTATTGAAGGAACATATTATCAGCAAGTAAAGATAGACATAAATGGTGTTCAATTTATTGAATACATGTCTGGTAAAAAATTTCTACATTACAGTCACTTGGTTATAGCAACAAAGTTGCAATTTGAGACATTGCAAAAAAAGGGCGTGGTAATCAAAAGTGGAGGTTGCCTATTGAAGAACATGAAAAACTTTTGGAGATAATAAAAGACAGAGAGGATCCATACAATATGTATCAGGAGCTTTAGGATAAAATTATTTTTGTAGCTCTAGTACTTTCATATTTGAACTCTACAGTCAGGAGCTTTAGGATAAAATTCTTTTTGTAGCTCTAGTACTTAATGTATCAAGGATATTGGATTTATGTTATTGAACTCTACAATTTGAATCTATAGTTATGCATGCTTGGTATATTGTGTATTCTTTTATAATGTATATTTTGATGGTTCAATGGATTTAATATATAGCTTGAATGTATGTTGTTATAGATTTATGTGTTAATGTGTATGCTTTGATACCTCCCCTTAAGACATCCCCTTTTTAATTATTTTAAATTACTTACATGACAAATTGAATAGATTAGTTAATTGTATTTTAATGGTTCAATGGGTTTATTATATTGTTTTTATGTATGTTGTTATAGATTTATGTGTTAATGTGTATGTTTTTATACCTCCCCTTAAGACATCCCCTTTTTAATTATTTTAAATTACTTACATGACAAATTGAATAGATTAGATAATTGTATTTTAATGGTTCAATGATTTTATTATATTGTTTTTATGTATGTTGTTATAGATTTATGTGTTAATGTGTATATTTTTATACATTCCCTTAAGACATCCCATTTTTAATTATTTTAAATTACTTACATGACAAATTGAATAGATTAGTTAATTGTATTTTAATGGTTCAATGAGTTTATTATATAGCTTTTATGTAAGTTGCTATAGATTTATGTGTTAATGTGTATGTTTTTATGCCTCCCCTTAAGACACCCCCTTTTAAAATTACTTTAAATTACTTACATGACAAATTGAATAGATTAGTTAATTGAATAGCTTAGATACTTACATAAAAATAACTCTAAAATATGAAATAACTCATTCATATATGAAATGTTTAAAAGTAACATGTATTTAACATACATACTTATATGAAATGACTAAAATGAACATGTATATATGTAATGTC
>MU224282.1:294145-304824 GCA_018584345.1 Thuja plicata
TAAAATGAACATGTATATATGTAATGTCTAAAATATGAAATAATTCATTCACATGTATTTAACATACATACATATATGAAATGATGAAAATGAACATGTATATATGTAATGTCTAAAATATGAAATAACTCATTCACATTTATAACATACACACATATATGAAATGATGAAAATGAACATGTATATATGTAATGTCTAAAATAACATACCAACATATAACATTTAAATGTATAGGTCTAAAATAACACGTAGATGAAATGTCTAGAATATAGATGTGTCTGAAATAACGTGTATGTATATGAAATATCTACAATATATCTGTGAGCTATGAAATATGTAAAGTAGCATATGTGGTCAACTAGGACCATGTCCTGATCCGTGACCTGATGATGGTCCACCTCCTCCTGATCTCTATGTGCAATAAAAGAAATATACGTGTCATGCATACACACATGTATAATAAACTAAATACTTATGATCATAGAAAAATTAAGTTTGAAAAAAGATGTAAATTTACCTGTCTTTCATGATGCACAGGATCGCCAGGAGTCTGTAAATCTCCATATCCGCGCTCAACACTGTCCAAAATACTCTGGAGAACATGTATATATACATACACACACACACACACACATATCAAAATTTTAATTCAAATTATTTGTCATTTGCATGTGTAAGGTTTATAAATACATCAAATTTTAAATAAATATATACTGTAGCAGCATGTAATGCTCTCCCAATATCGCTCAACTCTGAATCATGTAAGTCTGAATCATGTAAGGACACATGTGAGGGATCAATCTGGTCATCTATAAGGAATATGGTAAAAAGTTGACAAACTGGACGTGATGAAGTGGCCTGGGTAGACTGGTGAGGTACATCCTCCTCAACTGTAGTCTACTGAGGAGCTGATGCCATGTCACATGATAGACAAAATAGATAAAAATAGATTTAAAAAAACACTTGAATACATGTATGTTCAAAAGAAAAATTCAATTTAGCACGTTAAGGTTTATGTTGATTTATGTTTCAGTTTCATGTGTTTGTTTGATGTTAGGTTTATGTTAGGGATCAATATGGTCAGGGTTTTATGCTAAGGTTTATGTTAAAATTCATATTTCAGTTTCATGTTAGGGTTTAAGATGTTGGTTTCATATTAGGGTTTCACATGTTAGGGTACAATGTCATCTTTAATACATGAACGTTACATAATACTAATGTCTTGTAGTTCATTTTCCTAATGTTTTGTACCATTTTGCTAATGTTTTCTTAGGGTTCATGTTAGGGTTAAATATGGTTAAGTTTCATGTTAGGGGTCAATATGGTTAAGGTTTCATGTTAGGGTTAATGTTAGAGTTTTTAAGTTGATTTATGTTTTAGTTTTATGTTAGGGTTAATTTGTTAGAGTTTATGTTGATTTATGTTTCAGTTTCATGTTCGTTTTATGTATTGTAATATTTTTCTAATGTTTTGAAACATATGTAATAAAACTAAATTAATTAACTAAATAACATTTTCCTAATGTTTTGTAGCATTTTCCTAATGTTTTGTAACACATTCCTACTATTTTGTAACATTGTCCTACTGTTTTCTAATATCTTCCTACTGTTTTGAAACATTTGTAATAAAACTAAATTAATTAACCAAGTAACTAACATATAATCTTAATTGAAAAAACCATTAAATCTACATAAAACAATATTGTATATTTTCTAAAATAAAAAATAACAAAATTAAACAAAAAAACATCAAATAATAGTGCAACTACATTAATTAAACTAAAGAAAACTTAATTTTTTTTAAAAAAAATCTTTAAAAAACCAACCTATTTTTGGCCAAAGTACCCCTATTCCGCTCTGCAAATCTTAGAAGGCGTTCAGTGCAAATGAGCCCCTCAAACCAAATTTCGGCATATATATAATTTTTATGGGTTCCGACCGAAACCGTTTCGGTTGGACCAGTTTCGACCGAAACCCATCTGCCACATGACACCACATGACACCGCGTGTGTGCCACATATGTACGGCCGAACATGTTCCAGCCGAAACTGGTCCAGCCAAAACCACCCAAATGGTCCTCAAGTGTGACACAGGTCCATACTTTTACCCCTTTGAGATCTTCATTGCCATGAGAAATGGAACAGTCTCGCAGATCGGTATTAAAAACCTCATCTTGAAAATTGTCGTTCATAGGCATCTTTTCATCTTCCTTGGAAGATTGAGAATTGATAGCGAGCTTCTTGTCTCTCATAGTCTTTCTTTCTCCAAGAGAAGGTGGTCCTTCGTAATCCCACTGCATCATCTTATGAACTTTAGAAGCAAAATTATTTGGATCATCAAGACTGAAGCTAGAAGTAAAGAAAGTTATTTCATAAAAAGCCAACACCAGATCCTTAATATTAAACAAGCCAATTGTTAATATTAAACAAGCAGAGAAATTAAATGTAAACAACATATAGAGAAGACAAAACACAATAGACACGATTTTATCGTGGTTCTACAATTTGCCTATGTCCACATTCGAAGCAAGGAATTATTATATTAACACAATATCCAATCTACAATACAATCTAATTATCTAATACATGACTTCCCAAAGTCATTTATAGAGAGCTCTTTGAATACGAAGAGATGAGAGAAACCAAATGGTCATGTAATCATTGAGCTTCATATCCCAACATAAAATACTCCATCTTCCTTTTGATTTTTGTATTTTAGCATATTGATCTTAAATGACTTTTAAAAGTAATTGGAAATTTTTTGGTATTGGTTTATATTTACCGGTAATTCAGAGGTGTTCTATCCCAAATTTATTTTGGTGATTGACAAGAAAACCTTCTTTTGTTCTAACATTTTGCTTAATATCCTCTACAATCATTCATGAGTAAATAATTTAATCTTTTATCCAACATCTATTAGAAGTTTGGACCCTCTTCTTAAATGTTGTGTTGTGTTTGCATATTTACTAGTAATCTTCTATGTTTTTGTTCAAATCTGTAAAACACTCTCCCCTTTAGAATCGTGTGAGTTCCCTAGACCTTTATTGATGTGAAAGTCTGTTTTTTTCATACGAGCCTAAAATCTAAAAGCAATTGGTCATTCCATAGGAGGAAGGCTCGATCAAATTGAATTAGATTGAAGGCTAGTGCTTTTATTTGTATTTAAAGTTACATGTAATTGGTCTGTGTTCTTTCCAAAGTCTGTTGAAAAAACTTTGTTCTTCATTTCGTACAGTTTTACGTTAACAATCAATGTTTCTGTGTTCCCTCTAAACCATGCTTAAACCCTGGTCGTTCATGTTGCCTAGATTTTCATTAGCAAATGATTGGAGTATTCTACCTAAAATCTAGTTTAAACTCCCCAATATTTCAAATCCTTTCCTTACAAATTGATTGTTATTGAATGGGTATTTTTGTGTTCTTATCTATCACTGACAGAGAGGCCACCATATTTTAAGAACTTTAGATGTCCATGACCAGTCTGGTTGCCATGGATAGATAAGTGTATGGCAATGAGTGAATACGCTCAAAAGATCTCTGCAGCATAGCCTATCAAATAGTCACAACTTCTGTGTTGTTATTTTCATTTAAGAATTAGTGTTTTATATTGGATATTACCCAGTTCAGTGTTGACTATGATTTTCATTAGCAAACAATCTTAGATCTTAGCGTATATTTATTCTACCAGCATAGCCACATGCCTTATTAGTTCCTGCTATGGCAGTAACTATTGCCGAGGGCTTATTGCTTAATGATTAAAGTTAATTGGCACCAACCAATCACAGTTCACATTTTTTGAATGGTCATATTTTTATTTGAGAAACTTTAAATCAGTTTGAATCCACTTCGAAAATGTAAGAAGGAGTGATTCGTTTAAAAAATGTATATTTAACAATCGATGACGACCTTTAAATGTTGTTTTAAATTAGGATGTACAAAACTGAATCTTCAAAACGTAACGTTTCAATCCTTGGTCATTTTTCCTTTTTCTTACTGATTGATGGGTATTGCTTGTGACCCTTGCTAAACTGGAAATATCTATGATATGTATTTTAGTGATGTCAACTAACTATGTAGAAGCAACTCAAACTCATTATGAGATGATTTTTTTAAAGCAACATTGAAATTACATCGTCTTATGAGTGTGGATTATACAATGTATCTTTAGTCAAAAATTTCTTTTGGGAAAATGGAATTTTTTTTTTGAAAAGATAAGCATGGTAGTAAAGTGATTATTTGTTGTTCTTACTTCATGTGAAATTAAAAAATTTATGGAAGGGTGCTCAATACGGATATAACAAGGAAGGGTAGGAGAAGTATTGCTTTTATGCATACCTACTTGTCAGTAGAGACTACTTAAATGCTTTGGCTAAAGCTCAATTTTACTATATATTTTGGTTTATGTTTTATCTTCCTGTCATATGAGTGTTACTTACCAGATAGTCATAGGTGATATGTAGTATTGTTCACTGCTACATCAGATCCATCCAATCCTCTAGTTCGAAGTTGCTAGGCTTCTTAGGCAGGGTCAATGTTCTTGACGTGACAAGTTGAGCACTAGGGGAGCTAACCACTCCATGGTTGGGCAATAAAACCGCCTGGACCACAATCCTATCTCGAGCACAAAAGATGGAAAGATGTTTGATGGTTGAAGGAGATAGAGATTGCACAACATATTTTCTTATTTATGTACTCATGGTTCCACCTTTCTAGTCTATTGTATCACATGTTAAAATTTATATTTGTACTTGATGTATTTGATGTACTTATTTGGATGAATTACTAATGTACCAACGAGAAGGTCATCGTCTCATTTATGTTGTAAATATTTTAATTCGACAAGTTGGTTGAGTTTATAACTGACATAATTTTTGGTTGTCATTGATGACAACTAAGTCAGAATTGTCATGAAATATAACAGGTGAAGTAAAGACATAATTGGTAAGAAGGATTCATGATTGGTAATGTAGGAAATTGGCTAAGTCCAGAAGTTTGGTAGAAAGTGAGGATAACACTTTGGTAGCGATCATTGTAGAAGTGGAATCATGAGGAGCAATCACAGGTACAACATCAACATGTTTATATTTTAGTGTGGTTCCAGCCACAACTCATTTGGTTGATCGGTAAGAGCATTTTTTATGTCACAGACAGGTAAGAACACTTGTGTTCTTGAGCAACAGTTGGTAGATCCCAGATCGGTGAGCAATATAGTAAGTGCAATGATATCTGATGATATGAGGATGTGGAATAGAGGTTATGAAGTGATGAGTTGGCATTTATGGGATTGATATAATTGTATGAGGTAAATTTACGATGATGCATTGGAGAAGTCAAAACGTGTTTGACTAGCTTGGAGATATTACTTGCAAACCCTATTTTGATCCAATGTGACCATGAGAAAACATGTCTTACATCGATATTATCACTTTGGCAAATGGTGCTTACGCATGAAAGCATTTGAAGTTCATTTTTGGTATGTTTAATGTTGGTGCAAGTTGTGTATATAATGGGAATTGTTCATATTGAAATGGTTGTTATTGTGAGTGACGCGATTAGGGTTTTGTGATTTCAATCAGTGTTATTTAGGGTTGCAATTAGAGAACTGATAGAGATAGTGCAATGAGTAGTTACAGAGTACAGAGAACATATTAGATCTGACAGGTAAGCAGTGCTACATCCAGATCATTCATCTTGTTGTTCCCTAATAGTTGCAGCAAGAAAAATCCCGTAACTGGGTGAACTCTAATAGGTTCTTATTGCAAATCCCTTAACTAGGTGGACTCATAGAAAGAGTTTTAAATCCTCTAACAAGGTAGATCATAACTGATCTAATTTTTCTCCTAACAGTGTACTTATCACTCCTAATAGGGTGAACCCTCAGAAATCATATGTGTAGCTCCTAACAGGGCAAACTCATTTACTACAGTAGTGGGATTGTGGGTGTCATCCCCACCATCATTTTCTCCCTCTAACCAAGGGTTTCCAAGATAAAAATATATGTGTCATGTGTGACGAGTTTGTGGATGCTTGATATTGTTTACTTATATTTTCTTACTTTAATTATATGCTTTGTGGTTTGGAAAGTAATATTGTTGTTATTCAGATTGGTAGTTGAATTTTTTCATTACTTGTTTGTACTAATTTGCCTCCCCCAGCTCTCAATACCTAAGAATTCTAACAGGTAACATCTCATTTATGTTGTAAATATTTTAATCCGACAAGTTGGTTGAGTTTATAACTCACATGATGTAACATTTCTTTGGCAACACTGTATGTGATTAAATTTAATATATTTTCCTTTTGTTTATTGACTTGTTCATGTGTATTTTAATCTTATGTGGCATGATTGGAAAAAGTAATCCTTACAATGCATCTACTTTTTGCCTATAAAATCCCTTCAAGTCACCTTAACTTTTAGGAAAACTTAGATGTACTAGTATTCAAGAGGTTGATGCAAAATCTTGTAGATAACAATATTGACAAGATTTAGTCTTACTTTTCTATGAATTATTTTACCAAATTACATTGACATCAAGAAAATCTCTTTTGAATGTTTCCCCTTTTGTCAAGAAGTGGTGGCAATGACATGCACTTTGGAGGGAGACCGGAATGTAGTTAAAACTAAATAAACTTCACAGTAACTCTTAGAAGTCTTCAAAGATAAGTTTTGCTAGATAAAGGTGTTTATATTGACCAATTTATATAGCAAGTACATCTATGATAGAGACATGACCAATCTATCCATGTCTATACCAACTACTTTCTTGAGTTCAATATAAGAATGAGAGTATTTGAGTTCAACTTCCTAATAAATTTTTATTACCATAACATGTCTTTATAAATTATATGTACATATCTTTACAAGAGCTAAGTATAAAATAGAACAATAATAAACATTCCACAAGATAAATACTGATAGAGGAGAGGAGCCAATACATGAGTGGGATCCAATAGGTGATATAGAAGGTGAACATAATAGACGAGTATGTGAATAAAATAGATCTATAGCGGTGCACTAAAAATGTCTCATCGATGCATATCCCCAAAAAGATGTCTCTAAATTGCAAAAAATAACCACTCATGTGGTGCCACATCAGCGCACCATTAAATATGACTTATTGTATATCTATTGGTCATGACTTTTTAGGACCATTTTGGACACCTTCACAAAAAGCATGCTGATGTGGCATCATATTTTACCATGTGTACTTAAAATTTTGCTTTTTAGTAAGAAACTTGACAAGTAAACTATTGTAAAAAAAATTGAAAATAATTAAAAATTTTCACATAAAATTTTGAGAAATGTGAAGTTAGAATGAACACCTACTAACTCCTCTCCCTAGCTTTCCCAAATATACATCAAAATCACATGTAAATAAATAAAACTAAATTGTATGTTAGATTCTTTATTTTTTATCTCTGTTCTTATATAACACTATTCATTAACTCCCGCATACACATACCGGCCGATACATGCACCATGGCTCATCTAGATTCGTGTCCACTGATATTCTGAACCTCGCCTGGAATTAAAATTAAAAGTGTTTATCTGTTTCCCATGTCATCCACAAACATAATAATACCTTGAAATGTTTGTATGCATCTACTTTTTGTGCAAAACACCTTCTATTTCTTGGGGGTAGAACACGCTGAAAAGCACTGAGCATTACATTAGAACTGGATGAAAATACAATTCGACGATTAGTCTACAGTGGAAGATAAATTAAGAACTTAAAAGCATTACTAACCTGCTATAGCAGTTGAGAAGGAAGAAATAAAAAGGTAGACCAAAATCACATTCGAAGGAGCAAATTTTACATATATGTATACACAACCTAGAAATTTATGTCCAAATATTTACGTACAGATAGATATTCAGTGTTCATAAAACATTTTCATGCAATTATCATCCTACAGTATCTCATATTATTACATATACAATTCAACCTAGAATCTCATAACTGTATTTACTATATGCAGTCTCTACAAATTAGGCTTGATGATGCTCAATTTTAACACCTATACCTAAACTGGGTATCTCTGGTTCATCAAGTTTCTGCTCAAGATCTGCTCCTTCACGTTTTACTTCATCATTGAACTGCCAGAGTTCATCTCCAGTCAAGAAATCTGAATAGAATGTATCAGACACCATGTCCACCTTATAACAGAAATCTTCACCTCTATATACTGCAGCCATGTCATAGTCTATTTCATTATATTCATTGCCCATAAACTCAATCTCTTTCAGGAGGATACTATCCGTAAACTCAGTTTGGGGAGCAAAAGAATCCATGCCAATATTGTAATTACATGTATCGTCAGTTTCATGAGTTGTAGATTGAAAACCCATCTCCCATAATTTGGAGTGAACATCATTAGATTCAACTGAAGACTGAGATTCATTGCACATCTCAATTTCTTCCTTGAGATGTCTCATTAGCTCAGACACACAGTCCTCCTGAAACCCTAAACTCTGCTCTTTAATATCTGAATCAAACAAATTCCAAGAGACTCCATTACTGGATTCTTTTTCTGCATGTATGTTTTCTGAACTTGACAAGTAATCAAACTCTGACTCCTTAATACATATTAGCTTATTCTGCATTTGGGTATTGTCATCTGGGTCTCTACATCTCTTTTGAGCCATCTTTTCCTCCATAGACCAAATACAAATTATACCAGACCCATTAAAGAAAAAGTATTGATCACTTGAAACAAGACGGAAGAAATTAAACACCCATTATAAGGACAATGATTGAAACCATCCAAACGAGAAATTATCATATCATATCAGATGTCTTCATTTCATTTTCTTCATAGACCAAATACAAACTATACCAGACCCATTAAAGAAAAAGTATTTGTCACTTGAAACAACACGGAAGAAAATAAACCCGCATTATAAGGACAATGATCGATACAATCCAAAAAAGAAAGTATTATATCATATCAGATGTCTTCATTTCATTTTCTTTGAATTATAAATTATCAAGCCTACCTTCTTGCTTAATTTGGCTTTTAAGCTACATGATTAGGTATTAGGAATTTGATGAAGTTGAAAAGACAACTTGTTTTGTCATTCATGAGTCATAGCTACCAACAACGAGGAAAAACAATTTAATTATTGGCACAGGCAACCTAATGAATCCAATAATGTAAGGTGTGTTGTCATGGTAGGATAAGAAGGATTGGATTAGAAGAAGATTGCAGTTTGAATGCTGAATCTATATCTTAATAGCTTGGATAGTGATAGGTATTAGGGAGTATAGACAAAACATAATCTTATCTTTTAGTCTTCACAATTTGTGACTTGGGTGATTAGATAGCTGTCCACGCAATAGTGGAGGTCGCTTTTATTTAGTAAGAAAATTGTGCCTGAGAAAATGTATTTGGTAAGGATATCCATACAATTAACCTCATTCCTAATTAGGGTTGGTGATATATATATTGGGTGGGCAAGTCAGCTGTTCCTATTGAGTTGTAGTTATGACCATATATCTCAAAATTATTGTTGTAGAGCTTTATCCATCTCATCTCTATTCAATAATAATAATAAACTCCAATACCTATTATTTCACACGCAAAGTAATCCAATTTTATTGGTGGTCTGTTGCACAGCTTTGTTCTTTCTTCGCGGTTTGGTTACTTTCAAACCATAAGTGGATTAGCATGCTTAGCCTCTCTCTATAGTACATGTCAAGCAATATAAACAATTAAAGTGGGTTTTTTTCCTAAATTTTTTTCCCCCTTTATTTTTGTTTATAGATAGAAATTGTTATTAGAAAAATTTAGAGGGAAAGAATAAGCAAAAGTAAATTCAAGATTAATCATTAAGAGTAATAGGACAAATTATAAAGCATGATTAAAGGACACTCAAAAGATTCTAGAAAAGAAATAATATAAGAAACTTCTATTTTATAGAGTCTTTTTAAAAAGGTGACATGATATTACAAACAATTAATTAAATGATTATTTGTAGGTTTTGTGTAAACATTTTTTGAATTTTATGAATAATCCTAATCAAAGTACAATTTGTAAGTTTCACCTACTATTTGTGATTAATAAAGTGACAAAGAGGAATTTCAAGAATAAACTATACAAGGTTTGAAATAAAAAAAGAAAGAGTCATTCACACTCTAGTTTTAGTCTCTCTACCAAACGGATGGGATAGGTAATCTTAACTTGTGAAGGGTTGAATTGAAGGTGAGACTCTATATGATACTAATAAACAATGTGTCAAAGAAATGATATTTCTAAAAAATATGTTATCTTTCAAATTTATTTTCAAAAGAGTCTTAGAGATTTTTTTTTAAAAAAGGCTCTAATCGAAAGAAGTGGCATTGAACATAAATATACGAGTATACTAAATAGAATGACATAAAAATGTACTCATAGCATATGACAAGGAGTTAATACTATTGCATACTCACCATCTACTCCATGGTGCATGCACATCCACTCACCATCCTATATTGTTCGCATATGATCTAAGTAGGCTGCAATATATCAAATGTAACTCTGTGTGTGAGATTACACCTTCATGAAATTAGGATCAATAACAACAACTCTATAGAAAGAAAATACAATTTAATCTAAGAATTGAAGTTAAATCCATGACATCTCATGGTTCTCTATCTAAGCTTTGTTAAGAGAGCTCTCAGCCTTAATCTCTCTCAAGGAC
>MU224282.1:330837-341265 GCA_018584345.1 Thuja plicata
ATCTCCTTGTGATTAGGAGATAATTTCAACAACTCCAAAATTGATATTTGTGCTGGATTCTTTTGTAATTGATCTACCAAACTATAAGGCTTTGTTGTGGGTGGTGTTTGTTTAGCCAAAATAGTTGATATTTTAGGGCCAATAATAATAGGATTACCCCCTTGTAGGGTAACCTTTGAGGCTTTCCCCCTTGTGATGGCATTAGAGGACTCTTGGATAGGTTGCTCTTTTACTACCACAACATTGATAGTATTGTCATAAGTATGAGCAAAGTTAACATTATTACTGCCTCTTGCATTATTCCCATTGTTTCCTCCATTATTCGAATTGGAATATTCTCCTTTTTCATGCTTATAAAAAGGTTGTTTAAAATCCTTGTGATCTTCATTAGTATGAGGGCCTTCTACTTTTATCATGCCATTGTCAATGAGATCTTGTACCACATGCTTAAGATGCTTGCAATCATTTGTCTTATGTCCCCGATTTCTATGGTACTCACAATGGTTATTCTCACTCCACCAATTTGGCTTGATTTGAGGTTCATATGGTTGAGCCTTTGGTAAGTCAATAAGTTTATTTGCAATAAGTGTCCTTAATGCATTTTCCAATGGTTCACCAAAATTAGTGAATGTCCTCTGGGGTGTAGGTGCAAAGAAAGTTTTAGGCTTGTAAGCCCCTTGATTATTCCCAAAGTTGTTATTAGTGTTGTTATTGTTAAAGGGTACTTTGGGTGCTTGATTCAAATTATTGGCTTGAATTGAATTTTGAGTGAGATTGAAAGGAGTGGCCTTTAAATTATTAGCCTCTACCACTCCATCGTTAACCACTCCTTTATTTTTTTTATTCCTTTTCCAAAATCAGTTGTTGTTAGGGGGATTGCGATTTTGATTAGTGTTGGAGGTATTGTTGTTGTTGTTATTCTTGTTATCCTTGTAAAGTTTAATTTCTCCACTTTTTACCAATACCTCTTTGGTTGTCACCCCATTCTCAACTAGGTCTTGAAATTACCTAGGACATTGTAGCCTTAATCAATAGTTCATTTCATGATTCAAGTTGTTTACAAAAATATCCATCTTCTCCTTTTTGGGTACACTTCGAGGGCATCTAGAAAATACCGCTCTCTATCGTTGTAGGAAAAGTAGGAATCCCTCTCCTTCTCTTTGTTTGGTGTTACATAAATTAAGCATTGTAACCTCATGTTTGATGTCATAGGAATAATGAGTTAAAAATTTAGAGGCCAATTCTTCAAAGTTTCAAATGTCGGAAGGTAACTTTGAAAACCACTCCATTGCCATACCTCCCAAACTTCTAGGGAATAAACTCATTAGGTAAGTTGTGTCATGCATGAACTCTAGACTTAAGGCACAAAATTATCTTAAGTGATCTTGAGGACCATTTTTTCCTTCATATTTTTCATATTTAGGAAAAATAACATTTGTTGGAAATAGAACCATGATTAAAGACTTATCAAATGGAAATGGACACAAAGCTTTGATAGAAAAGGGTTTAGGAACCCCACTTTGTTTTATCGTGTCCAATTGTATTTGGAGAAGTTGGAATTTTTTGTTCATGATGTCAATGGGATTAGCCTCAACTTCTTCTTGTTTAAGTTTTTTGACATCATAATCATGTGGAAGTTTGAGACCCGTTTGTGCTAGGTCTAAAAAGTACTTTTCCTTGTCTTTTTACAACACTTTTTCCATAAGCTTCATGAAGAAAGGAATTTGCATAGCTTCATTAACCTTTTCATCAGTGGCTTCTTCATTGTTAGGGTCAATGTTTCCCCCATTGTTATTATTGTTCAACCCTTGATTGTTAGTGTCATTGTTTGCTCCTCCATTGGTATTATTGTTGGATCCTTGGTTGTTAGGATCAACATTTCCTCCTCCATTGTTGTTCATATCCTTGTTTACATGGTTGATTTGATTGGGATCTATATGGCCAAATGGAAAGGACATTGTTGGTTTTGTTTCCTTGATGGGTTCTTCTAAAGGTCTTAAAGAACTAAAAGGATCACCCAAAAAAGGACACTCTTGCCTTAGATAAGATCCATCTGATTATAGGGTAGCCTTACTGTAATGAGATTGCGTAAAAGTCGGCATTAACATAAATCAAATGAAGATCCTAGGCTTTATCTCACTTAAGTGATCAATCTGTGGATGATTTTGCAAAATGTCCAATAATGGTAGATTCTGATCCAATTGAGTATACACAGAGGTAAAACGTCCAAAAGGGTATCCAAAAATGGAATTTTCTTATTTTCAAACCCTCGGTATATATCCACTGTTTGCCCTTCTTTTTTTCTGGGCAGCTCTTCCCTGTGTGTAGGCAGCCTTTAATTGTTGATACGCAGTCACTAGAATTCTTGTACGTGGCACTCTGCAGTTCACAGGCGGCATTTGCCTGTTGATAGGCGGTTTTAAACTTTTGACACGTGACACTTTCCAGTGGCTTACGCAGCTGTTTACTATTTACAAGCGGCATTTTAAAAGTTACAGGTGGCCCAAGATTGTTTGTAAGAAGCTTTGAATTGTTGGTACGTGGCTCTTTGCTGATCAAAGTTGAAATTATCAATTTTTTTGTTATTTTTTGGATTTAAAATTTTAAAAGTTTTGATCAGACTTGTCAAAAAAAAATCTTGCGTGAAAAATGAGTACAAGCTCAACACACACATAAAAATTGTACCATATCCCTAATACAACACTAAAGTGTATGTTCTCGGATGTTTTTACGACTATACACAAGAATTTATTCCAAACAATCTACCTTAGAGTCAAACAATTTTGGCTTTTAACAATGGCTCTAAAAAGGTAGGTTTTCTATTTAACAAAGTTTTAATTCACCTTTGTTCTAAATGTTTCCAAGTTCCTTTACCCCCTTGTGGCTTCCCACATGCATGAAAGTGTGATTTTTCACAATCCCAAAGGACTACTCGAGGATGTGAGGATGACTTGCACAAGGTTTAGTCACTTTTTGATTAAGGTAAAGTGCATTTTTTTTATAGTGGGTCGGATGATATCGCGGCAAAAGTGATTCTCTCCCACTTTGGGTCATTCCCTCTCACCGTCCTCGTAAGGAAAATCTCGGGAGGCAGGCCCTCTAAAGCTCTATTTTATCTAGCATGTATATGGAAAGCGAAAATTGAACTTAGTCCAACAAGTTTGGGAATTTGATTCACGCAAAGAGTGAAAAGCATATCCCTATTGTCTTCCTTTGTTCCAAACACCTCAAGCAATATTTGTTCTTTTTCAACCCCTTGACAAGGAGGTTCTTAAAATTGAAATGTGTGGTTCAATTCCTTATCCTTTTTCTTTGCACTAAATTGACGTTGCACGTTTGGCTTTTTGATTCACTTTGAAAAGTGAAGAGCATATGCCTAATGCTTGTTCAATTTAGACAATTAGAAGAATTTCCCTAATTATGCTAGATTTAAATGAAAGCCACAATTTAATCAATGCAAGCTTGACAAGATAAGTACCTCATTTTTGAAGCTAGCAAAGGCTAGGCACATTTTTGATTGATTTTGCTTATTTCAACTCACCTAGTGGCGATCGTTCCCACTCTGGCTCCTCCAACAAGTTAGTCAACACAATCGAAACAAAGTGAAGAAAAACTTGGAAATTAAATTTATGATTTCCCTCCTAAAAACTCTTTTGAACAAAATTTGTCAAATCAAAGCTTAAAGAACTAAGAATGAAAATCAATCAAAGAGTAGGAAATTTTTCTCTATAAGTAAAAAACACTTTAATATAGTGATCATCAAGGTGTTATTCTTCCTGTAAGTTCTCTAAAAGATTAGATGCATGTATTTGCTTATCATGTTTAGTTTTAATCCTTACCTCTTTGCTAGGCCTTGTGACTCGCTTCTCTGGTTTCTGCACTTTCGGATGATTTTTCATCTGCAGCAATGAAAAACACAGAGGATTAAAACAATGAGCAAATCATCAGAAATTTGATTTAAAGAAAAAGGATATACGCGGCATTTAACAGCTAATATGTAGCTTTTAACCGTTACTAAGCGTAAATAAAAACTTTGAAAGTGGCTTTTAAATATTAATAGGCAGCTCTGAAAATTCCACAGGTGGCAATATAAAAACCACAGGCGGCACAGAACGTGCAAATTGTGGTCAAACGTTGCTAGTAAGTGGCTCTTGGAAGTTCACAGGTGGTCTTTAGTGTCTGACAAGCAGCACACTTTATCTCACAGGCGGCCTAAGAATGAAATACAGAGAAGAAAGAAACTTTGTACGCAGCATTTTACTGCTCACAGGCGGCTCTGAATGCTTTGTAGGTAGCGCTTCTCCTGTTTTCTGCAAAATAACAATAAAAATGATGAAAAACACACAAAATTTTAAGATAAAAATGTTAGAAATGAGGCCTAAAGCCCCACGGTGGGTGCCATTTGTGTGTGTGAGATTACACCTTCATGAAATTAAGATCAATAACAACAACTCTATGGAAAGAAAATACAATTTAATCTAAGAATTGAAGTTAAATCCATGACATCTCATGGTTCTCTATCTAAGCTTTGTTAAGAGAGCTCTCAGCCTTAATCTCTCTCAAGGACAATCTTATAATGATAAAAATTGATAAACATGATCTAATCTAGCTCAAATGCTCAAAGATGTATGTGATTTCCATTCAAATGCTCATGATTCATACTATGACATCAACAAATGCTTCTCAAAATGATGCTCAAAATGCTATGCAAATGCTAAAATACTATCAAATGCTCTCAAATGCTCTCAAAATGCCTATAATAAGGATGCTTTACTCTTGAATTTCTTGGATCCCAAATACAAAGAAAATGGCTTGTATTTATAGCAATTTCCCAAGGGTAGGGGGTAGAGTGAATTGATCATGGTCAAGCTTTGGTTGAGTAAAAAGCTTTTTGGTGATTTCAAATGGAGGGAAAATTAAATGGTTGTCCTCAAAGAGTGGGACAAGAAGACAAGATCCTCAACTCTCATTGGTTGATCAATTTGAGTTGAAAGAAATTAGGAATTATTTAATTCAATCATTTAATTAATTTAGCCATGTAAGGGTGAATGGGTTGGATTTGATTTTTGATTAAACTATACAATTAATTGATTAAAATCAATTGCATAATTTGATTAATCCCTTTTAGGCTTGAATTTAATTATTTGATTTCATGATTATTTAATCCTTTGATTTAATTTGATTTTTTTCCACTTTGCTTGATAAATGTCCATTTGATTTGATTTTGATCCATTTAATTTGATTTTGATCCATTTTAATGTATTTTGATGAGATTTGGGACAATTGGCTGAGATTTATAAATTTGATGTTTAAGATACACCTGGTCAAATTTAGGTGTCTACAGTAACTATCCAATATAATATATTTCCTGTCTACCATGGTCTCCTCAATGTGTAGGCATCTACTCATGGTCTCGTCCACTTTTTTTATTGAATAGACCACTAGCCTTGTACATGTAATATGCCCAAATTCTCACACTTAGAGCAATGTGTAGATCATCAAACCATGTCTCATAATGGACACATCATACCATATCATAATATAGATGAGTCAGGATGCTCCATGCCCATGCATAAATGATCATATACTCCTCACTCTCACAAATAATATGAATAAGGCCTCCTTCTAAGTGCCAATCCACTCACCTAGAAATGGGAAAATGTGTGTTGTACACATTGCATAATAATATTTATTATTGTATTATTTCATTTTATTATGTAAATATTGCACCTAGATGGATGTGCAATATGTAGGGATTCTCATTGAATATTCTTCATGAGTTGTATTGTAACAGTGTAATAGTATTTGATGTAATTATTTAATATTGGGGAAATAAAGTAAATAAAGTACCCAATATTGAATGTGGGTCTATGGGGCTAGGTAGCACATGGTTTTAACACATGATTTATGTAATACCACTTAGTAGTTTTGTGGGAGATTGTTTCTATAAAAGCAACCATAAGGTTAGTTGTTGAGGTTAGCCAAGGTAACATTTGTGAAGGTTGCAAGCATGGCATGGGATGTGTGGATTCATGTTTGTTCACATTGAGTGTTTGGTTGTGGCTAGGGCTTTGAAAGATTCCATGGTTGTATTGCAATGGTGTTTTGTTGAATAATACATGGTGATGAATTCTTTTGGAGGCTAGGTTTATCCTTCGTGAAGGTTTTCCTAGTGTATATCTTGTGTCACATTTTTTGGGTATGTTGTCTATACTCTTGCATGTGGATTCTAAGTGTTTATTTACATAAGATCTATTATGAGTTATGTAGAAATTGTCATTTAGTTGACTGCAAGTTTCCTAACAAGTGGTATCAGAGTTATGGTCTTCTTGTTATAACCCTAGGTTGAATCCACGAGTGCATGAAAGAAATGAAAATATATATGGATTTTGTAAGCTGTTTATTGTTGATTTGAGGGTTTTGGATTCGTTGTTATGATGAGTTGTTGGCAGATTTTGGGTTTGAAGATTTTTTGGTCAAAAGGGTTTTCTCGGATGTGCTTTCATATGAGGATTTTGTAGAGGAAATTTTTATGGATAACCTCTTGAGACAAAATAGACCTCACCATTAGATCTAGGATATTTCGCAGATAAAGTTTTATATATAATATGCCCTATTTGGCCGTGTTGGAGGAAAATGCAAAAAAAAATAGTTACAGGTCGCAACGGTCGTCAATTTTATAGTCAGAATCTGCAGAAAAATATAAAATAAAATTATCCCATCGACATTTAAAAATTGCCCTGCAATTTTTTTTAAAAAAATTTAATTAAAAAGGTGGTTGAAAGCGTGTGTAGAAAGGGGGTTTTTGAGAAAGTTTTTAAACGAAAAAATGTAAAATATTAATAGGGAGGTCCGTAGACCCTTAACCCCTGTGACGGTGCCATGCACTACCGGTACTAGCACTATCGACTCTGCCAGCTGGCAGTGGCTCCGTCGGTGGTGCGAGTACCACCGGGTAGGGGTACCAGCAATGTTAGCCCCATCGATGGCCCCACCACCTACGGTAGACAGCCACCGTATCAAAATAAAAATTTGTTTTTATAGTTTTTTTCTTAAAACTTCAAAAATTGAAAAAATTCCGCACATGTTTTTTAAATAATGGGTATTTTCCATAACAATTTTTTTATATGTCATAATTTTTATGTTGTGTGGACTCACAAAAATTGTATATGGAAAAAAAATTTATGGCATATTGGGAAATTTGAAAAAAAAAAAGTTTTGAGGGGCATTGGTGATTTTTTGTTGCGGGATCCATTTATTTGCATATATGGCCTTGGAGGTTTTCTCCAATGGATCATAACTTGGGCATACGGAGTCGGATTTTGAACTTCAAGTAGCCAATGAAAACCTGTAGGAAAGCTCTACGCATTGGTTCAGATTTGGTGCAGGTTTGACATGGCTTATTTGTTGATATATTGATATGAATTGTTTATGGTTTATTTTGAATATGGTGACATTATGAGTTTATGACATGGTGCATATTTTGGCGATTTGGATTTGATGTCATTGTATACTCAGCTTATATTTCAGATTGGTCTCACATTGACATGATTATTAGTATTTGATTTGGATATGTATGATGCCTTGTTGGGTCTACAAATTGTGCATTTATTTAAGCAGTTTATACTTATAGGTTGTATATATGGCTTCAATATAGGTTGTTTATGCTCATTTATCTCTCATCATTGATATATATTAATATTGGTGGCATTATTTTGTCACATGGTTCGCTGATTTGTTTTTCATGTAGAGGAGGAGGAGGAGATGTTATTACCAGGTACAGTCATGGTGGAGGATTGTGGTTGACTATGTTATGCTGACAGGTTGGACACATTGAGAGGTAGATGCTTGTTTCATGGATGTGATCATGCTGCCATAGATATATCTTGTGTTTGTGTGTGTAAAATAGTGCACCTATTACCTGTGACACAACACTTCAATAGATCATTACGTTAGTGAAAAAGGGGATAGTAAAGCATGGAAATCCACTAAAATTGATCTATTTCTTTCTAACTAGGAGTGTGAAAAACAACATAATAGCTCTCAGATTATGCCTTTTCCAGTGACATATACAACCTAGCATGAAATATTTAAATCAAAACTAATCCAAATGATGAAGAAACATGCATATTTAGCTTTAAAAAGATAGATAATAACAATGTATAAACATGGAAACTAAATGTTGCATGAATCTATATAAGTCCTAACAGCATAACAATGCATTTTCAATCTAAAATGAAGGCTTATTTGTGCTCAAAAACTCCTATTTATAGAAGAAATGAGGAGAGAGAGGGGGGACAAGGGTCATTAATGTAGTTGCAAACCTCATTAATGGGGTGTAAGAGGAATAAATGTTAAAGGCATTAAGGAAGCATGGGCTTGAGGAATATGCATTAAATGCAAGCATTTAAGAGGCATGGAGAGGTCATATGCATTAAATACAAGCACTTAAGAGGCATGGAGAGGGTTTGGAGTCAAGCTTGAGAAAGTTGACTTTCTCAATTGGGTTGAGTTCCTAATCACATTTTTAGGAATGTGACATCATTAGGAGGTGGGTTAGAATGGGATTAGGATTAAGATTGGATTTAGCATGGGGTGAATAGGCTGGGATGGGTTTGAACCCAAGCTCAAGGTGGTTGAGGTGGGTTAGGCTAGGGTTTAGGGGAATATTAATGAAATGAATTATATTAAATATATTCATTCAAAAATAGGAATATTAATTATTTAAGCTTTTTATTTCTTTAGATAATTAATTAGGACTATAGCCAATTAATTAGATTAATTTAGGCTAGAAAATAGGATTTTTGCAAGTGATTTGATATAATAGGGATTTATTTAATTCCTTTTAAATTAATTACCTTAGCCATGTATTAATTTGAATTAAAATTGATTTGATATGACTGGCTTAGGTGATTAATAAAATTTAGTGATTAGATCACTTAAGAGATTAAATTTGATTTGAATGAATTATGTCAGCTGATTGAAGAGTTGTCTGAACATAACTGGGGGTATGGTCACACTTAGGGAAAATAGGGTCTGTGGTCAGAGTAGACCAAATCTAGGTGGTTATAGTTGCCCCTCTTTGAATTGATGTGTGAGCAGCACATTGATTCAAAGAAAGTTTTTTTTTTAATTTTTGACTTCAGAAATTTTGAGAATTTCTCTCATGATCGAACGAAATGCCTGATGAGATCAGTCTCACACTTGATTGAACTAAACTGATAGAACTAACTTTGAACTTGGTTGTCATCCAAAGGTCAATAAAAGATCTTAAATATACCAATTATGAACTTGGTTGTCATCCAAAGATTGATAATATTGATTCCAAACTTGGTTGTCATCCAAAAGTCAGTATGAAGCTGCAAGGAGCTTCTCAAGAATATTTTAAAAAGAGGAAGCACAAGATATCTAGCTTATGAGAACCAAAGCTTTCTATCCAACAGTTCCAACTTAGCCAAGGAAACTGTCATTCCCCTAGTTGTTTGATAACGAAGTCATTTTAATGTTGTTTCGAGCAAGAATTTGATGGATGATAGTGTGATCATGCCCCCTCAAGAACAAAATCGAAGGAAAGAAATGAAATCTCTCTTTTGAAATGATGTATCACTTGCAGGAATAGGTAGGTAAAAAAGAACGGAGTAGAAGAATTGAAGAAAGAAGGTGTGTTTAAGAGTAAATACTGAGAACCAAGTTAATCACATGAAAATGTGAGTGGTGAGACTGATAAAATGATGTTAGACCAACATTTGTGATGAAATGTGCAATTTGATGGATTTGTGGAATAGATGGAGCAATTCTACATTTTCAGGAGTTGTCGTAAAAAGTGCGTGCCATGGAAAAGTGATTTGATGCACCTTCACTATTTGTGTGGAAAAGTGAGCTTGTGAATTTTCTTCAATAACGTCTTTCTTAAATCTAGTTTGAATGTCCAGAATTGTCTTTTAGGTATCTCCTTTGCTTTGCTCATTTTGTACGTCACAGACCAGGGATTTGACAGGGGAGATGACCTTTGTACTACTGGCGTAATGATAAATCTCACCATGTGGGCTTGTTAAATTTCTATTCAAAACTTATCACTTTGATTTCGTTCCCAGTTGATCAGAAGGGGAACAAAATGAGTTTATGTTGCCTGGGAGGAGTTTTGGAACCCCTAAATAGCTTAAAAGGCCAATATATATCTCACAAATTACCTATTTACTATTTATTTTCACTTTTATTCATAGTAAATCTGAGGGCTCTGTAGAGAAGATGGTGGTCCTGTTAGCACTTTTTCTTGTACCACAACCTTAAAATGATAGTAGACTGATTATACTTGAATGAAAACTCCTTTATGACAAGAGAAAGGCTAATTGCTAAGGATTGGATAATATCCTTCTTCATTTTTGAGCTCCACATACTCAGGCAGGTATTACCTAGATAGTTCACTAT